>JAXCGZ010000691.1:0-40000 GCA_037179515.1 Halocaridina rubra
TCTCTCTCTCGACTTTCTTTATTTCAAGGTTATCTTTAATAAGTTATTGTAATTCTTTAAACATGACAGATAAAATTTAAAATTGTACTGAATTCTTCTTCTTCTTCTTCTTCTTCTTCTTATTATTATTATTATTATTATTATTATTATTATTATTATTATTATTATTATTATAAATATTAACAATAATATTATTATAAAATATAACATATATATATATATATATATATATATATATATATATATATATATATATATATATATATATATATATATATATATTGTTTAATACGTCTTTAAATTCATAACTGCAGTAATAACCATTACATCATACACAGCATGAGAGATAAGAGGAAAGCAGACTTAACTACAAAGAGTGTAGGCTGATTTTGGACCTACACTAAAACTGATAATATCAAAGTACTTTAATATTACTAGTGCGATATATGATAGCAATTCATAACATCTGGATACTTTTATCCCTTATAACAAATTATGTTGTCAGAAATCCATTCCCTTCCAAAAAGTATTACAGTATTTGGTATCTTCCTTATCTACAAATGCTTTCATATGATAACATATCACCATTCATGGAGAGTAATATCTCAGAAGAAAACATTCCTGTGCTGCTATATCATGTGAAATATATAATATCACAGATTAATCTCAAAATAAGCACCATAGTTACCTTAATACTATAAACTGGAATTGAGGCAAAAGACAGGAGCTTAATGTCAGGTAAGGTAAGGGTAGGTTAGGTTAAGTTACCTAACATTAAGCATCTGCTTTTTGTCTCAATTCCAGATTTAAAACCTAAAAATGACATTAGATGCCTATTCTGGGAATGATCCTTTATCACTACCAATAAGCAGTATCAGTACATACTCAAACTCCTTAAGTCTACATATCTAAAATCTAATGTCAGCAAAACACAGATGATAAAACAAATCTGAATATATAAGGAAAATTCCAGTACAGTACTTTTAATACATTGAAAATGCATAATGCTGAACTGATCATACAAATTTGGTAAATACTGTCAATAAATACCACATATGAATGTAAGAAAGAATAATTTTCTTTATTTCTTCCTATGTTTTCAATTATTTCCCAACAGAAAATCGCTGCAAAGTGAGCCATCCGTTTTCCAGCCCAACGGGAAAAGAGTAGAAGGCCATGTATAACCAATTACAGTAAAAAGGATATATATATATAGATATATATATATTGATATATATATATATATATATATATATTGATATATATATATATATATATATACAGTATATATATATATATATATATATATATATATATATATATATATATATATATATATATATATATATATATATATATATATATATATATATATATATATATATTGAAAAATTATCAGATTGGGATATTTTCTCATATTGTCCTATACAGAAAACCTCAAATACTCTCTCCACTCCATTCAGTCCTACAGGGTCACTAATTCAACATCATCACATTAGGCAATCGAAGCAGATAGACAAGTAGCTTAATTAGAGGAATACAACAATCAAATTCTTTCATGCTATCAAAAGCTTAAAATCAATTCACACAATTCCACTTCCTCAGAGTGCATTTGTCTGGTGTCTCATGCTGGGCTTTTTGAAGAGTACTAATAGTTGTTCAAAGCTAAACTATATGCTAGCGTAAACACATCTACATTAGAGATTAATACAAAAGAGACAACTTGCTGCATCTGATCAGATTCAACTTCAATCACATTACACATGACAGATGATGTCAAGCAGGATATTTCGTGGATGATACTGACATGATTGTTTTGTAATTTGATATAAAAGTATTTTGTTTACCACTTTCAATATACACAGGTAACAATTGCATCTGCCCACTACCAACATTTTTTTTTAAATTTAGGTATATTGTTTCCAACAATATATCTGCATTGGTATTTCTTTCTATCTCATAAATTCCAAAAACGTTTACAGTATTTTATTTTGAAATTATCTCATACATATACTGAAGGGGGCAGAGACCCTCTCCAAAGGTACTGGTGGTCCATCACAGAGAAGCAGAGCTGCCTAGAAGCTGCTAAACCAGGATGTATCCCTGTAATTCCCACATTCCGTGCTTCCCCACCCAATAAACCTTGTCTCCCACACTAATCATGACCACAAACAAAAAAATTACCACAGTACTTTTGGTATGGGGATGTGTAACAAATGATTTGTAACTCTGAGGCGCATCCTGCATAGCATATACGATTAGTAAATTTTCTCATAAAAGGACTAAGGAGCCAAACGTACATCTGAGGAGGAACATGTGAAAATTACCCCTCTTCATATAATTTGGCATTACTGTTGCAGTCAAAAGCCGACATATAAAAAAAAATACTAAGATAAGTACAGTGGTAACGCGCTGGTTTCGCATTCGCGAGGTCGACAGATCGGTTCCCATTCAGGACCGAGAGTTTAAGCTGTTTACTGGGAAGGTTACCGCTGTGACTGGACACCACAGTGGGGGGTTGGGGCTTGCACCAGCTGACGCCCGCCAGAGCAGGGGTGATGCCTCTGATAGGAGGGCTAAAACCGCAAACTTTAAGGGTTATTGATAACCCACTCAAATAATGAAATCGCATCAAAAACCATAAAAATATATTTTGTTGAATAAGATCACTCTAAATGAGCTAAGTATGCAATTGAAAATGTCCATATCCTAACCTAACTTAACAACTAACAACCGCATCTAACTACCCTATCCTTAAAACACAATCTACTCTACTTTTGACACATTTCATTGATTCGAATAACCCAAATGAATCTCATCACAACCTTACATTATGTTTGACTATTATATTTTTCTAATTTTCTTTGTATTGGACCATAAATAGCCATTTCTAGTATGCTAATGCATGTTTAAGGCAATAACAGTTTTCAACAGAAAACGATTATTTAACTGAGCAAGTACTAAGCAATTTCGTGTGATATGGTCACTGATCTGAATGACCAAATATTGTAACAAAATTTTAAATATATTTAAGTACCATAATATAATAATTTGAAAGGAACTAGGAAAAAAAATAACCAACTCCATGTCACGTAATATTTGTTATCACCTCTGGGAAAATATGTATGGTAGCACAGTAAGAACTAGGGCAGTAGAACTTATAGTTAATATAATTTTCTTAGTTTGGGTTTTAAACCAACCTAATCAACGTATGAAAAGGTATAGTTTTTTTTGGAATTCCAATTGGGGTGAACCTTAAAATACGAGCCTTACTTCAAAATGTCGCACAAACCTCCACAAAGTAAAAATCTAACCATGAAAATACTTTTGGATATTAACCTTTATACATGACGGCCACACATTGAGCAGCATTTTGGAAGAGAATCCACATTTTCTCATTGGCAGCATCTGCCTGAGAAAGAAGGTGTTGATGATGGTCTGCCTCATTCTCCAATTCCCGCACCGTCTGCTCCTCCCACGAGGTTATCCACAAATCCCCAAGAATATCATCCTCTCCATCACGCCCTTCGCTCATCTTTCCAATAGATCTCGAGGTCCAGTTCCTCTTAATTGAGGAGAAATCAGTTAAAATAGACACCACAGGAAATTCTCAACCTTCTTCTGATCAGCTGAGAGATGTCTGGGGTCCCTTTGTTCCAATATTATTTTTTATGAGCATCTATTACGACTTTTCTACAATTATTAGATGTATATTAAAGCTTTATTCCAATTATTCTTAAGTTTTGAATTTATTTTCATAGTATTTTTAGTATTTTATGAAAGATATGTATTGGTAGTACATTTATTTATATGAGTTTATAAGGGTTTTCTATTTTGATAAGAAATACAAGGACAAGACTAGAGATTTGATTCACTAAAATTTATGTAAGAAATCTTAGGACTGAAAACACACCTCCAATTTAGGTTACCAGCTGTCTGTCACATTGCAATTTTGCACATTCCCATATATTGTGCTTGAGAAGCATTACTGCCAATATTATATACTCGTTACAGTTTTATCATATGATACTGCTATCATTTATAAATAACAAATTATATTATATTGCCAAATAATAAGGTTTCATAAGTCAACACATGTAACGTAGATTGGGTAACATTGTTTTTATTGCTAAGTCTGATCTTAAGGCTGATTCTCGAAGTACATTCAAATGTTGTCCCCTGCCCCTCGTAGGTAATTTATACCAAGGACGAATGGTCCATCAAATATCTAAGGTATAGAACGGTTCTCGTGAAATGATACAGTATGTTCAATGTTCAGAGTATTACCATGAATTATTTCAATTTCAGTCAGTAATATATCGACTACTCATATTTGGTGGCGATGAAAAGATGAGTATCTGAAAGATATTTTAGAGAAAACATTTCACCCTTTTGTAGCCTTGGATGATGATGTGCTAGACCTCACTAGCATGAACGAGGCCGCATGTATTAAAGAAAAAGAAATGATTAACAATACTGTAATTAACTTACAAAGGTTAAGATTCTACAACTTTGGTATAGCAAATGGATTTTTATAGGTTAGGATAGTTGTTAGTGTGGTTGGGTTAGGTTAGGTTAAGTAATACTATGTATCGAGAACCTTTTACCCTTTTTAAGGTAGAGCCTAGTATGTCGGGATTCAGGTATGGTTGGTTTGCACTTTCCACTTTATAAAACAGGTCCATATTGATTTTATACCATATTTAAACTCGGAGAATACCTTACTCAGTTAATGGTCACATATCCTCCTATCTATCTATCTACCTTGGCTGTCTCCCCATTTGGAGGGTAGTCGACATCAAAAAAGAAACAATAAGGAGATTACTTTGCTCTGTGGGCAATGACGAGGGAGCTAGCGACCGTTTAGATGGCACTGCTGGAGTGCCACAGCCCATCCTCCCGGCTCTTCCACAACCTGTGTCGCTTCATAAATGCCAACTCTCCTACTGCCCCTACCACAGGGCTACACCTGTAATATGCATATCCTCCTGGAGCATTAAATCTTTATAGTATAGATCCCAAGAGACGTTTCATATCATGCATGTTTTGTATGTATGTGTGCATGGGTTAACCAAATGAAGACTCAAAAGAACCACAAGATATTGTTACCTTTGATGTTATTTTGTGATGCAGATATTGCATATGCAAAAGCATCTTGAGTGCCTTATAACTGTTCGTAATGAATGGCATAATACTGGGGAAATGATGATTTTTGCAATATTACATTACACTATTGCTCAGAAATTATATTGACATAGAGGTAATTAAGATTGTACTTAGATATACAGGTACTTTCTAGCTAATCTGTAGTGGCTAGTGTTTTTGCCTGTTCATTGCTGTATGGAAAATGTTCTTTTTTAACATTTGCCTAATTATAAGTAGACGGAAGTTCCCAATGGTTTCACATGTAGATATGCCAGTTCATTTTCATAAATGTGCAGTGTAGGTTAGGTTACTTTACAGGAATATGGTGGCATATCCCCTCCATAAGCAGGATAGAGTGCCATGCTGGTGACCTGGTTCCGACCTGGAGTTTGGAAAGGTCATGCATTCCCCCACTTGTGTCCCAGGACAGTAGCAACTCCTGAGTTGAGGACCTAGGCCGTTAAAGACTATTGAATATATTCTTTTTATTACTTATAGATATTTGGATCTTGTTACTGCTTACAAATGATTTTTCACTAATGAACACTATTATGATATGGAAAGAGTCTCTATCAGCTTCTGGTACAGTCTTGTACCGAAAACATCAGATTATTCACATGTTCCTTAGGAAAATGCACTCTTTTCAACATAAGTACTAAAGATTATATAAAATTTTTAGGATACTCTTTAAGAACTTAGTTATAACTTATTTCTGTTTTTACTGTACTTTTTTGCACATTACACACACTATTTTTACTCACTAATCAGACATTAAATTTAATATTTGGGTTCTTTTATGGTCCAGGACCTTCCTGAAAATATCAAAAGACTGTTTCTCAACTGAATCCCTGTTTATGATATGTTACTCTTATCAAGATTAATGTATGTTTTGTGGTTCTATAATAGGGTAATACTAATACCATTAGGGTAATTAGAGTAACTTTTGGTACTATCTATTTCACTTTCCAGTTACCTTTAGTATATTAATACAATATGCTGTTTAACTTTGTATGAATTGTCTGTTAGAGCACATCAAATAGTCATGGTTTGCATATATCCGTTTCTCTTCTTTTTCTAATATTATCTAACCCCATGTCATACAGTATCAAGATCTCATGATTTTCCTTGTGTATAGAGTATGCAAATGTTAAAAATTGTTTAACTATTAAATTATTAACATATTAAACCTTGTCCTTTCTTATGGATATGATCTGTCTTCTTCTTCTTCCTCTATTTGCGTTCCCATTTTCATATGGGGTCGCATCTCTTCACTAGTCGTCTCCACTGGTTCCGGTCCATCACTTGCTCCTCCTCCAGCTGTCTCTCTCTGAGATCCTCCTTCAGTCGGTCCTTCCACCGTAGTTTAGGTCTTCCTCGTCTACGTCTGCCCTCCACGTCCATCTCCATCACTCTCACACCCACGTAGTCTTCTTCTCTCCTCTTCACATGACCGAACCACTGTAATCTCCTCTCCTGCGTTTTCGCCGACGCCTCCACCACCTTCACTGTACCTCTGATCTGGTCATTTCGTATCCTGTCCTCCCTCGTCACCCCACACATCATATCTTATGGATATGATCTGTAATACCTTCATATTACTGAGTTTTTTGCTAGTATTTGAAGATAATTTCATTCTTTGCATTTTTTTTGGATATTGTTCTCTGACGAGAACGAAGTTTTTAAGACTTTAAAGGGTCAGTTAAAGAGGATAAAATAGATTTTACTACGTTGCATCAGCAGTCAACTGAGAGCGGGTGAGTGGGACACATGGTGGCTTGGCCTACACATTCGTGTTCATGGGTACAAGCGTCGTGGGTTGGGGTCACCAATGTATTGGCAAAGGCATATATTTAGGAGTACTGTACAGTACTTTACAAATCTGTGCTGCATATGTATTTTTTTATGTAAACTCCAGAAAAACATATCTGCAAAGGGCAACATTTTCAAGAAAAAAAATTAGCTTGGTGTTTGTTGTGTTTGGTTGCTAAATAATGGGTTAATGGTTCCACAAGTATTTTTAAGTTTTAGTGATATTTTTTAAATTTGTTTGTGAGCTGTGAGATACATTTATTACTGTCATAATAATAGTTCCTGATTTTATTTTTTTTTTAATCAACACGTATTTAAGGATAGTTTAGTGGGCGATATTGTAATTTAACAGTATATTGCATGGTAGAATACAAATATTTGTTGTAGAATACAAATATCTCAAATATTTTTTTACATATGATAACCAAATTTTTAATGTTTTATTTCAGATATTGCTAATCGGGCTGAATTAATGAAAAGGAGAGGTCTCTAGCACATAGAATGTCTGTCATCAAGAAATATTCTCAGTTACCTGTTCATATAGTAGAAGACCATTGTGATGCCCTCTATCATATATTTCGAGCGATAGGATCAAAGCATCTCCCATTTAATAACAACTTACTCATACACTTTGATTCACATCCAGATTTGCTTATACCTGCAGATCTGAAAGCCTCAGAAGTGTTTGATGTTCCAGTAATGATACCAAAATTAAGCATTGAAAACTGGATTATTGTAGCAGCCTTTGCAGGCCATATTTCTTCTGTTGTTTGGATAAAGCCTCCATGGTCAAATCAGATTGAAAATGGAGATTACTCATTTGTTGTGGGAAGACAAAAAGGTACGGACAATATAAGAGTTTCTTGCCCGATTTTATATTTTGTTAGTGAGATGCTTTACTGTAAAAAAGAGGATCTAGAAGAGACCAAGAACGTGCTTCTCATGGTCCGTACTTTAGGGTATGATTACGATATTAATGTGGAAAGCGATATTGTAGAAATAATTAAGAAACATGGGGAATATTATGTTTTAGATATTGATTTGGATTTTTTTACCACAATGAATCCTTTTCTGGAAATGCATTCAAAAATTAGTATGTATCAAAGACTGCGAGAAATATATAGTTTTGACTTCACAGCAACGCAGGAAGATGAAGTTCTAGATGCACAGACAAAGAGAATGCATCAAATTGTAAATTTAAAAAACATATTTTCTCAGCTTCATGAACTAAAAAGCTCAAATATTTCTGAAGAGAAACTGTTTAGTATATGTGAATGTATAAAGGAAGAAAGAAAAAGAAAAACTGTGATAGAACTAATTCAAGATCTGATGAAGGAATGCAGTGCGGAAGTGGACTGGGAAATAGTGCATGATGCTGGTTGTACTTGCGATGATCGATCACATGAACTACCTCACCATATATCATCCAATGAAGAAATTGAAAAGCTTATGGCTTGTGCACGAACGTTAATAACGGCACTTCCAGCACCAACCATTGTTACCTTGGCTCGTTCAAGTTTAGATGATTATTGCCCACCTGATCAAGTTAATATGGTTCAGGAAGTGCTTTGTGAATTTCTCAGGAAAAAGTTTGATATAGAATGTAAATTGCATTATAAAAATGGTGAATGAATTTGTTATGTGTATTTTGTCTGCAACATTGTGTAAAACACACATTCCCTCTGTTGAGAAGTTCCTCTAGGATTAGCAAGTCATGAAATAAGTAATCTTTCAGGCAAAGGAAGGTTACAGCCAATACAGAGGTAATACATTTTTTTTCTAATACATATCTTTTATATTGTTGTGTTGAATGAAGTTTGTATGTAACTTGAATAATATTTACTTGGAAGCTCAAGAATTTGTTTGACCTTCTCCACTCGTCACCTGCAGAGTTCATCAGACGTACACTAGTGTGGCTAAGGTTTTAATCTTATTCTATTATTAATACTATTTGTTCCGGTTTTACGTCACGGACTCCCTTTTCTACCAAGGGCTAGGTCTTTAACTTTAAGAAGCAGTTAAAGTTACTGTAATTTCTCAAATATAAATATTGTTTTTTGGACAAGTAAAAAGATGCATATTCTTAAGAGCAGTATTGCTGAAGCACTATATGAATAATATACAATACTATATACTACAGTAATAAGAATAGCACACAAAGACTATGGAGATTTCTATTTTTCTCAAAAAGTATATGATGGACAATTCATTGAAGCTATAAATGTAATACCAAGTATAAAAGAGTAACAAAAGTTACCTTTAAGAGACTGAAAATATATTTTCATATAATATTTTGTATATTATTTAGATCTCTTTAGGAATTATATTAGTGATATCGAGAATCAGATTATGTAATACATTACAACACTTTGCCTCTTCATTCATCCTTATTTGTTCTCATCAAACTGTGACGCCCTTCTTATAGCTTTATATATATAAAGGAAGCCCATCAGTGAAACAACGCAGAAAAACTTAGGCTATATTTCGGGTCCTATATACCCATCAACTCTGCTTTGTCTTATTGTAAAAAATATTCTGTAACCAATGACTTATTAGTAGTTCCCCCAAATATCTAATGGCTATTTCAGTGCCCACTGATATAGGTGGAGGATTGAGCTATATTTAGAACATAAAACTAAACATTTCAAAAAAAGAATTATACTCGAAGTGTAATAATAAATTTTTAATACAGTATCTAATTCACTGTTCAAAACAAATGGATGACTCAAATTGTTAAGTTTTTATTGTGTTTTTACATTTGGTTCCTGTAGTGACTTGAGTTCTATACCACATTAAACGGGTTTATATGCATTATTACATTAATAATCAACTATATGATTCATTATTGCTGCCTATTCAAATGATTAACTACTATAAATGAAAACAATAAAAATATTTAAAAGCAATGTTTATTACAAAAATATGATCAAGTATGCACAGTAGATTCTGCATACCATAAGGAATAGAGGTATCTCTTACACACGAAATTTGGTAATGCATACTGAATCACATGACTTTGATTCGTCAAACTTACATAATGTAAATATGTTTCACATCATCCTATCATATCATTATTTTTATCAACATAATGCCAGCAAGGTGGCCGCAGCTGGAAAAAATGAGTATGCAAAAGGACATCATCATAACCTGCCTATCGTTACCTCCCTTCTAAGAGCCATTGTGTGGTAAGAAAAAAAAATTAAGGTGAGTGGGATTGCCAGCCCTTTGCTCCCCTATCCCTTTTAGTTGGCTCTTATGATACTCGGAATATAAATGAAGGATTATTTCTCCCACAGTTATATAACTGTTGACAACAGATGGTCCTAAAAATTATACACAAGATCTACACATCTAAATATTAACACACATTACTTAGTGAAGAGCAATATTCGTTATATTCACAATGCAGGAATTTAAGACAAATCATCTCTTGTAAAAATAAGTATTACATTACGCAGATAAATATAAAACTTCACTAAACCGTACAAACTTTATCTTTGAAAAAATTAAACATAAACATACCACTCACAATTGTTCACTTTCTGAATGTCACTCTGCTTTTGAAAAGCAATATTATGAAAAGAATGATACACAGCTTTAATAACCTGAGATTCAAACATCAACATTTAGATATTGATATTTCATAATAAAGTTTAAAATAAATACTTTCCAGGTTGATATTCATATTACTACAGATTTTTTAATAAAAATTCTGCCACACGCGGCTTCTTTATGATGTAAAAATATGGATGCTTAAAATTCTGAAATAATACAGTATTCATATCTGTACTGTGATAATTTCACCTTTACAGCAAAAAATACTTGAAAATTTTATGGAAATTTTTCTTATTACTTTATCAGTTAAGGTATATTTGTACCTTGATATACATGATGAAATGTTCCAAGTTTTTCACTGAAAATTTTTTATGGCAAAAGTTTCACTAAAGCTGGAATACTTCTTTGGCTTTAGTCTAGAGATATTCCACCAATATTATTAGACACAAATAATATCCGTGTACCAAAACATGACTATGATATTAAAATGCCAGCATTAGTATCTGTATTTAGTAGAGTAGTCCTTGGGTGAAACCACCAAACCACGTCCTTTTCTCGCTCCACGATACAGTGTTTCTAGAATGTCCATCATTTCCTGTTTATCCTCAAGAGCCCAATTAATTTTATTATTATTTCCCGTTCCCAGATCAATCATAATGTGTTTATTTCTAAAAAAGAACATGCACGTGCAAGGGTCGTACAGCTCGTACATCTTGTTGAAATCTGGAACCTCGGTTATGTCTACCAAATATATGACAGCAAAATTTTTCACCTTCTCTGCTATGTTGTAGAGGACCTCATCCATCTTCATACAAGTGGGATCCCAGTCATGACCAAATCTAATAACCTAGAAAACAGTATTACAGTATTATTATTATTATAACTATTATTATTATTACCGATATTGAGGAGACCATTTTGTTCATATGTTACAGTCATAAAAATCAGTTTCCCATCTTACAAACCAAATATTACAAAGTACTTAATCAGTTCAATTTATAGCTAATACACTAAATTTAATTTTACTTGGAATGGCAAATTTTCCGAAGATTTTTCCAAGTTATACCACTTATTAATTAGTTTACAATTATACTTTTCCTTATAATTTTGACATGACTGAGATTAATTTGAGGTTATTTCTTCCGCACAACACCAATTACAATAGGTTTGGAGGGATAATGTTTGGTTTTGGTGTAGTTTATGCTCCAAAAAAAAAAAAAAAAAAAAAAAAAGTTTCACCAAGATTTTCCCCATCATTGTTAAACTATACAATAAGCACAGGAAAAAAAATATAGTTTTGAAGCCTGCGTAAAAAAAAGAAAAATACCAATATGAAACTACAAATCTCTGCAGAATACAGTATATGAAACAAATAAAAAAAACAATGATTTCAAACATTCATTTCTAAACTGGGAGTGAACCAACCTTACCTAATGTAAAAATACATTTCAAGATATCTTTTTATAGTAAATGGAGATGTGGGAGTAAAATGACCAAATGGCGCAAATTTAAATATTTATTAATTTTCTTGCTCCCAAGTGATGTAATAGTACCTTTTTAGCTTTTTTTTTTCCTTAGACATATTTCCCACATTTTTTTTCTTGATACCATGGCCAAGTCATATCTAAATTGGAATTGGATATTTTGCCAATGAACTGCCTAGTTGAATATTTCATTATTTATCCTATTATGATATCAACCTTCCCTCCAGTTCATACGTCACGGACTCCCTTTTCAACCAAGGGCTAGGACGATTGCCTCCTTGCGAAGGACTTGTTTTGGCAGATGTAATCGTTACCCTGAGTGCATGCCCTTGCTAACCTCAGACCGTGACGGGGCGCGAACCCTCGACCTGACGCCTCAGAGTTGCGGACGCTACCGTTTGAGACACGGTGACTACTCCATATAATATCGACTAAGATATTATAATCATCCTTTAACTTTTTGTTTTATTAACAGACTGGTCTCAGCCAAATCCACTTACCACAACTCGGTCTTCTTCACTTAGAATGGCTTGGTCCACTTGCCAGCCATTGTGAAGATGTTGCAACATATAAGACATCTTGACGGTTTTATTAAAATTTTAGTGTAGAATAGGAAAGACGAATAATAAAATTCAACTTCTTGCCCTCCTTATACTACAACGTTTACCTTTCACAGCTGACTAAGCCTGACTGTCGAAATTACCCTAAAACTGAACCAGAACGGTCTTTGTTTTGTTAATTTAAAGTAAATGAATTTCGTTAATGCAGTTCATTCTTGGTCATTTTCAAATGTTCATATAAACTTTTATGTATCCTAATCAGAATTTATATTCAATATAAAGCAGGACTTCATTTAATCATAATTTTATTCAACTTAAGCAAGGTTCTGAAACGTTAACTCCAAGGTCAATTTTCCTGGTCCTTGAATTTACTCTAAAACTGGGGTAATTACCTTAGAAACATAGCATATTTTCTCCTATTCTTCTTCTTCTTCCGATGTGCAGGAGACAAAGCTTGGTCAGTCCCTTGATGCCTTTGTAAAGGAGGAAATCCTGCCCAACTCTTGAACCTGGTTCGTAGGAGTGTTCAGTCAGCCTCCTGATATTTATTCTCTTATTCTATTTTATTCAAATCTGATCTTATATTGGATCCTAGAGAAATTATATAAGATTTCAGGAGCTCCTATGAAATAGGTCTGGTCCATA
This sequence comes from Halocaridina rubra, assembly GCA_037179515.1. NCBI lineage: Eukaryota > Metazoa > Arthropoda > Malacostraca > Decapoda > Atyidae > Halocaridina > Halocaridina rubra. The sequence continues at coordinate 13,199 of JAXCGZ010000691.1, forward strand.
CTGTTCTAATGGAACTTTACACAGTATTTAACTGATTGTAATTACCTAGTTGTGTTTACGGGAAAAAGCCCTATGCTCGTAACTCCCCGTTTCCTGGTCGATTCCATTTTGGACTCAGTGATGCTTATCATATTTCTCTTAAAAAAATATGTACTGAATTAGCATTAGCTACCTCCTCGTTTAGCGAATTGAAATCATCAAAGAAGTTTTCTACGAAACTTCAATCTGTGACCTAGCCATATAAAAATATCGATCCCTATCCACTCTGTCAAAACCATGAAGGAATTTAAAACCTGTCACCGTATCCCCCCTATTTCTTCTAGCTTAGAGTGATGGTAAGTCTAATTCCCTCAGCCACCTCTCAAAATAGAAATTGCGTATTTCTGGCACCACTTTCGTGGCATGTCTTTGAGCTTATTCCCATTTTATTTATGTACTGATTCCAAAAGGTCTGTATATTCAAGCTTTGGCCTCACATAGATTTCATAAATATTTCTGAACATTTCTATGTCCAAGTGTCTGAAAGCTACATTATATTTGCTAATAAAGCATATGCTGCCCTTACTATGCCATTTATATGCATTTCCGGAGACAAGTCTGCCAATATATTTACTCCTAGTTCTCTCTCGTCCTCAGCCATTTGAAGGTCTGCTCCTGCTACTGAGTATCCGAGTTTGGGCCTTGTTGCATTTGTACATATTCTCGTTACTTAACATTTCGAAATACTGAATTTCATTAGCCACTTTTCTGATCACTCGCTCACACTATTTAGATCTTTATGAAGTTCTGTACCATTGCTCTCGTCTCATACTTTCTTCACAATCTTTGCATCATTTGCAATCATATTCAGACTCTGGTAAGTCATTTACATATACATGGAACAAATGTGGCCATAAAACTGAACCCCGTGGAACCCCACTATTAGTCCATCTCCATTCAGACAGAGTGTCTTACTCTAGCCCTCTGCTCCCTTCGTTCTAAGTATATACCTTAATGTGCTCACGGAAAAGAGCCCTATGTTCGTAACTCCCCCCATCTCCTGGTGGATTTTATATATTACTCACTACATATAAACATATACACATGCCTTATTCCTCCTTGAAAGGGGGTGGCCGAGCCAACAAATGCGCATTCACCACGATCCACACAAACCTCAACCACTCCTCTCAACTCCTTGGGGATAAAGGATTGTCATATCCCCCCCCCCTCCTTCCACTCTGCTTGGATAGGCGGGCAAGGATATTCTACAATGAAGCCCAACAGCCGCAGATGGTTTATCCCACCATTTCATAATATGGTAACTCTCCTTATACCCGTCTATCACAGTTCACTGAGCTAGCAGGTGCGAGAAATCCCTTTAGACCATGTAATCTATCCACAATCTTCCTCCACTCATCCCTGTCTCTTGCACACACTCTTCCCTGTTCCACTGAAATTCCACGTGCATTCAGTGCTCTTTTCACACCATCCATCCATCTTATTCTAGGTCTCCCTCTTGACTTAACTCCAATCACTTCTGCACCCCACACTATCTTTACTATTCAGTCAACATTCATCCTTTCCATATGTCCAAACCAACTCAACACTCTTTCATCTCAGAAAACATGAATTATAATACATCATCACCTGCAGGATATCTATTTATCTACGCTTGCCCCATTCCCCCTAATAAACGGGGTGGCCGAGCTAAAGAAGACAAAATCACCACAAACTTACGAGATTATATATATATATATATATATATATATATATATATATATATATATATATATATATATATATATATATATATATATATATATATATATATATATATATATATATATATATATATATATATATATATATATATATATATATATATATATATATATATATATATATATATATATATATATATATATATATATATATATATATATATATATATATATATATATCAAGGTACCGATAAAAAGGCTGACCCTTAACAAGCCCTTAGGTCTTCATTTCAAGCATCTCACTTATAGACCACTGAAGCAGACAATAATTTGTGACTTTGTTTATATACATTTTTGATGGCTGTACGCAACGTTACATACGGAATTACGTAAGTTATTCCATGTTAACTAAAAAAGGTGTGTGAATTTATTCCATATTGTGAGAGGTTTAGAATACGCAACAGCTATTGGCCCTTGAGGCGTATTTTAGATGCTCTGTTATGATTAATCTCAAAAATACATCTTTTGACACTTATTTGAATGTTTAGATTCTAGAAAACATCCATATCCATATACCAAAGGCATATTCCCCCTTATAAGGGGGGTGGCTGAGTCAAAGTAAATACTCTGACTTTTTATGGGGAGTAAATACAGAGGAGGGAATTCCCAGTCCCCTCGCTCCGCCCCATTCAGTCGACCTTTACGACATGCAGGGGAACACGGAGGAAGTATTCTTACCCCACCTCCCTCAGGGGGTATTCAATATAATATCATCACAACGAAATTAAAATGTATACTATAAAGTTTGAGAGCAATAGAGAAGACAAGTTCAGTAGTAGTATAGTTGGGTGGGATATGCCGCAACGTCTCCCTGGTCTTGCTTTGCTAGATTGTTTGTGCGGTTTTTATTTGATTCCTTTTTCTACAAATTCTTTTTAGATATTTTTTTCTTTCTTTGACGTCTTTTTCTCTACAATATCTAAATAACAATATATTAGCAATTATTTAATTTATATATATATATATATATATATATATATATATATATATATATATATATATATATATATATATATATATATATATATGGTTGTGCTGAAAAACTATATTCTGTTCTTATTTGTGCTTATGTTTCACAAAATAGTAGAAAATGCTCTAGGCTCTCTTCACATTGTTTACACGTTGGGCAGGTAGTATCTTTATTTTTAAATTTACAAATTTACAGGAATCATTATGGCTTAAACCCCTGTCGCACATTTAAGATTCTCGTCATGAGAGCATCAAGAATAGCAGTCATTGCTGTATCGTGACGCAGTTTTGTGGTCAGTCGTGACGAGTCTTGATGGTCGTAGGTCATTATGAGGCTGTCACAAATTTATGTACATGCTCCAAAAACTCAAAGAAAAAATCCCCATACATATAATAAATTTAGTGACAATGAAAAAAAAAGGGAATTGAAAATCCCTATTATAGAAAATTCTAAAATTAACAATGAAAAAAGGGAGGTGAGAATCCCCTTAATTAAGAAAGTTAGATAATAAAAAGAATTAGAAATGTCCAGTTGTCGTATAGTGTTATTCTCACACTATGCTTATTCTATAGGTAACAAGGTTGGTGATAGATAAGCCTCTCTTCTTCATACTTAGTTTATTCAGAAGCTACATGAGTCCTTTAAACCTCAAAGCTCCCATTTCTATAGTTCCTGTCACCTCACAGTTCCCGCCCCCTTAGGGGGAGACTTTTATCCATGGACGTAAGTTCTGCCCCCGTCAAGGCCTGACTTCTAACTAAAGGACATGCGCTCTGTATGCCGTCCTATGGTGGCGGGTCTCCGAGTGCGCACTATGCTCTCTAGCGGCTTTAGGCGTCTATATGCGATGCCGTACGACAACAATAACTCTACGTAGACGGCGCATGCGTCATGACAGACCTACAAATGTGTCATGACAGCGCCATGACAGAGCTAATATTCATAGCGGCTTGGGTGACGTGACAACACGGGTGTGCACTCGCACAACTGTGGGCTCTGGTGGCCGTCCCATCCCTTTTTATATCTCCCTCGCTTGCCCACGGGGGTACTTGTGATGCTATCATGACACCGTTGTGACTCAGCCATGACTTTGTTGTGACTCCATCTTGCCCATCTTCACTTTGTCTTGACGGCAAAATTGACCATTAAATTTCGAAATTCTGCAAATTGTGACATTGTCATAGCACCGTGGTGATGTTGTCGTGACGGTCATAGGTCCTTCGTGATGCTGTCATGACGCTGAAGGTCACATACATAAAAAAGTGAATAAAGCTAACCAGATTATGGGTATGATAAGACGTACGTGCATAGCTTTGGATATTCCAACATTTAAATGCCTTTTTAAGTCGACGGTCATACCACACTTGGAATATGCTCAGTCATTATGATCTCCTTATAAAAAGAAAGATATATAGGCAGTAGAAAATGTATTACGAAGAGCCTCAAAACAAATACCTCAACTAAAGAATCTTACTTATCTGGAAAGACTGCGAGTACCAGAGATACCAACGATGTTTATCGGCGAATGAGGAGAGACATGATTGAAGTGTATAAAACTTTTAGCAATAAATACAGCAGTGTAGTAAACTTTCATATGGAGAGGAATATGATGCCAACTCTTGGTAATTACATGAAACTATCCAAAGACTGAAGCAGAACTAAGAGACAACAAATGTATTTTAGCTCAAGAGTTGTGGATGTATGGAATAGTTTACCCAACGAAGTAATAGAGGCAGCATGTGTGGCGTCATTTGAAAAACTGCTAGACAAATAGTGGGATAACCAACCCATTAGGTATAATATTAAAGAAAAGTTTGCGACCACCCCAGGCCACCACCATATCAGTTTGAGCATTGATGAAGCTGTAGATCTGGACATAGAGGCCTTACGAGCATGTATAAGACGAGGATAACGAAAAGGGAATAATGGTAAAGAACTTCAGGAAGACATAAATAGTCTGAAAGAGTGGTCCGGAAAGTTGGATATGAAATTTGGTACGTTCAGTATGTAAGGTAATGATAATGGGCAAGAGTGTAAGAGAGCCCAAGTTTGTGTACTCATTAGCAGAGATCTAGGGGTGACAGTATTGGCCGATTTCTCTCCAGAAATGCATATACTGTACAGTACATGGTATAGTAATGGATGCATATGCTTTCTTAGCAAATGCAAAGGTGGCATTCAGGCACATGGACATGGAAACATTCAGAAATATTTGTAACTTATGTGAGGCAAAAGCTTGATTATGATAACCTTTTTGAAATACGCATTTGAAAAAGCATATAAATAAAGTAGAAAATTTCAAAAACATGGTACGAAGCTGGTGACAGAGACAAACTATCTCAGTTAAGAGGAGAGGCAATGGAAGTTAAACTTACCACAACTTGCAGCTAGAAGGCAGAGGGGAATAAGGTGACGGTTTTTAGTCATGCATGGCTTTGATAGAGCTGACAGGGCATGATATATATATATATGGATGGTTCTAGAACCAGAGGTCATAGTTTCAAGCTTTGCAAGAAAACACTTTTGCATGATATTAAGGAAGTACTGTTTAAGTATAACAATAGTTGATGACTGGAATTCGCTGAGAAAAGAGCATTTATGATAAATATCACCAAATATAAAAATGGTACCAATCAGGAGATTGGTACCATTATGTGAATACTTATTAACCGAATATGTTTTTCAGATCTGGCAGTGTGCTTGCATGCATATCATGTGACCTTGCACTGAAGAATGTAACAGATGCTATTGAACACACAGTTGTGTGTAGAAAGAAAAACAGATATGTCAGTAAATATGAAGGTGTAGATCAAATTAAAAGGAACAAAGGTAGGTTACATGGCCTCCGTCTCCCTCCTTTATATTAAAAATAAGTTGATAGTAGATATGATCTATAAATGGACTCATTCAATTTTGTTTTGTATGTGTAATTATTTTTTTGTAATTGATGTATCAAAGAATATCCTTAATCACCATAGACAACATCACTATTACTTTACTCTAGTGTAGCAATCAAATCGAATTCCTCTCTCACTAATTATTTAATCATTAGTTTTTAACTACAATCTCGTTCACGTAATAGTTTTTTCAATTGCTTGTTGTGAAATATAGTCCTAAATTGTATTTTTTCCATAAAGGCTCTGTATCCTGGACTAGAGTAAATGTTGGTCATCTGTTGAAATTACTTAATAAGAAAGCATCAGATTTAGGCAAAGCAAAAGCCCATTATAGGACGTATGAACTTGGAAAGGTTCATGATGAGATCGTCTCTGAACTTCAAGAAGTTGTAAGTATCATTAAATTTGCACTTTTAAGAAAGTATTGCAATGGATGCTGTAATCATTGATAATACAGTATAGTATATGAAAATAATGTAAGGTATAGGGGGTTCTATGTATCCATATTATGATAAACATTCTAAAATACTACACTGAGAATTTAAAGACTGTACAAGGACTGTAATCCCCCTTCTAAGGGGGGTGGCTGAGTCAAAGTACACTCACATTCACCAAAGTACCTACTTACCTCATCCTTTGTAATTTAAAACATTGGGGATGAAGGGTTGCCTCAAGCTCCCCCCTTCAGTTACTCTACTGGGGTCATACACTATGGAGGGGGGGCTCTTAAATTTATTACATTGCGCACATGACTTAATGTTACGTTAAAATATACTTTATTTCCTTATAAGCTCATAAAAGATATTTGCTTTAGTCTTTAGTTGATAAATTGATATTTAGTGATATACTTTACAATGCAATATGTTGGACTTCTTTTTTGTTTTTAGTACCCAAACTTCTTTTAAAGACACATTAATATTGCATAATATTACAAGTCTTTGAATAAAAGTAGGTTTTGGTGTTTATAATGATGTATATTTTTCACTATTGATATTTTTTTATTTAACTTTGGTTTTACATTTAATAGAAGATTATTCTTTGATAAATATATTGTATCTGAAATATGGTTCAGTTTTTAGTAGATGATACAGCTTAAGAATTAACTTTTCTGTACAATTTTTTTTATATGAAGCTCCTAATTACTTATTATTTATAAAGATTGCATAAAGAAGCATAAATATAACAGAATATTTTATTAATACTTTGGTGTATATATTTTGTTTTCATATTTTATCAAAAAATCACTAAAAGTAAACCATTCTTTTTTTTTTTTCAGATAGGCCCAGGAGTCACACGGTACCAGGTGACTAGAAAATGGGCTTTGCTTAAGAAACGAGCATTACAGTATGAAGAAATACATAAGAAACAAGATGCAGAAGGAATCCAACCATCTGACCCACCATCTTTTTACCCGTCTGTTAAAGAAATAATGAGACGTAAGAACGTTTACCACATCATATAGAAACTTGCATAGGGATTGACTATCCTGAGTTCTAGTGCTCACATGCAAATGCTTACAATCTTAGGCTTATGATACAGTAGATAGATATCATAGTTTTTCATATATATAATGTCTTCAACTTTCTAAATCCACAGATTATTAAGAAATGCATACATATGTTAAATATTTTTCAGGCATAGATGATGAAAAGATGAAATACTTGAAGGAGATGGAGCATTCTGAGAAACGCTACCTACTCAAAATTAAAGATCATGCATTGGAAGCCCCTCAGGAATTATGCAGTGATAAAGTAACTTCCTTCATTTCTGTTCATCTTAGTTAGAACAGGATTTGGTAATATGTTAAAAATGTATCACTAACTTTGATGCCCCATACATTGGAGACTTGGGTAGGCCATGATAATATTCCTTCTGCTTTCCTTGTCCTTCAATCATGTACATATTACATAAGGCAGTATATGTATTCTTCTTGAGATTCTTTTTCTATTATACTTGATGCCCTCTACCCAACAGTTAGTCTGATAACTATGTGTACTACATCATTGGATTCATGGTAAGCATGCTTAGCAAAACATTCCCCTGCATTCTTTATGCATATCCAGATCTTCCTAAAGTGTTTTGTTTCCTTCTTCCAACTACTGTACCTTTTTTCCAGCTTGATACTCTGTCACTTTGAAGAAAGCAGGAAGGCCACAACTGATCAAAAACAAGGGTGGTGCAGAGTTTGATCGTACATTGCACATAGCCATCCCTTCTCAGCTGTTTTGTGGCATACAAAACAGAAAAAAAAAAATCAGTGAGGCAATGCCATCCCTGTGCAGTATTCCTATAAGTTGATTTTTGTGACATAGAAAATTAGATTGTGGAATTCTTTCTTTCCCAACTCTAGGGATAAATCCAATACTGTGAATTTAATTCCCAATGCCTCTCATGCTTTCTGTATTCAGTATTCTCAGATTACACATTCCTTTATGATACCTCACATTTACTGTTTGAATTCTGTTCCTCTTTGATGCATTTTGTATCCAAGTCTGAGCACCATAAGTAAGGTATGGGATCACAAGACTGTCCTTAATTCTTTGTTGCACAAGATCATAAGTGATTAAATTTGGTCATGCTGGTGCATAAGTTCTCTAGTTAAAGCTAAGGTTAACCTACTGGCATCAAATGGGATATGACCTCGTGTTTGATATAATGTATGTTCCACTGTTGTCTAGAGTCTATTGTTACATTTCTGACCACTTCTGAGTTCATTGGAACATAAAATCGTAATTATTAGAATACAGGTGTCACCCTTTTCATTAAGTTTTATTGTCACATTTGTGGCAGCCCTACTAATTTCATTGGTACAAGGTGTCATGTTTGAAATCTATGCAGGTAAGTACCATAATTTCACAGTTATACAACTAAGGTAAGTATTGAAAAGTATATTTCTGAGTCTTCATGAAAACTGTCAAATCTCTTTCTCTAGGGTGGTATTACTGCAGCCGGAATCAAGATGCTTTCAATAAAAAGACAGAACTGATAGTTCTATCCCCTGTTCACATTGGTGATCCATTCTCCATCTCTCTGGGCATTGGAGATTGTCACCCCAACTCATGAAGTTTGGAAAACTATACTGTCTCTCCCTCATCTGTTGGTACATTAGCGATGATCTTGCATTCTGCTCTTTGTGGCCAATGCTTCCAAGAAAAGAATAGTGGGAAGAGGATTGTTGTTGACCGGCTGCATTGAGGCACTGAATAACATGCTTTATTTTCCTCAAAGTGCATTTTTCTGCATATTTTCATGCATCCCGTCAAGAGTATTACAAATATAAAGCCTAGGAAGGATGGACAAGGAATTTTAGACACATTGGGTTGGATATGATATGATTTTTTTTTTCTTAAATCAAAGTGGGTTTCTTTCATAGCATAAGAGTGACCTGTAGTGCATAATAAACTACAAGGCATAAGTTTTTGTGACAAATACATAGAGCGTGTGGAGGATTGCATGAGATTTTAATATTGCAAGTTACGTCAGCAAATGATAGAAATGACCTTAAGAGAAATGCAGGTAAATATAGTCACCTGTAAAACTTAAGAAATATTTTATAATCCACAACGTGGTCCCACGTTATCTACCGAAGATAATTTAAATTCCAGTGATCATCCAATTATCATATGCAATATTGGTATGATGTTTATTTTTGTCAGCCATATTTGCTTTATCATTTGTACCCATAGGAGAAATTCTTTGTGTATTGTATACAAAATGATGAAAAGGTACCTGCATATGGGTTTGGTAATAATGCTGCTCATGTCACATCCTTTTAAGTCCTTTCTCTTATTTTCCAGTCATACTGCATTATAAAAGACTGCATTTGTTGGAAGTAATAGTATAATGCAAAAAATAACTCCCGTAATCGTTGTTATGGACATGAGTGGGAATTGTTGATACAACTGCTTCATATCACTTTCGTTTCTTTTCATATATTCAAAAAAATTTTGCAATCTTGTTTTCTCTTCGGATTAGCCTACTGACGAAATAATTCCAAGTTGGACCTCATAATAAAGTTTAGAAAGAACATGTGAACCTGGAAATGAACTTATCCTCTATGAAGAGCAAGGCAAAGTAGCAAAATGAAATGAAAGACCATCTCTAGTATAACACAAGATGTGGGAGGGGCAGCATAATTTTCTGAAGTATCTGTGAGTAAGAGTGTTGACTACCTGTTGCCTTTAGAATATGTAAATTGGATCACTATTATGAACTCGAGACCAAAAGTTTGTTCTGTTCTTTTTGAAAGCATCTTTATCGTGGGTGCAGCAGAATCACCCCTGTAGAGAGACTTGATGAGATGCTTCGAGACAGAAAAATCATGTGAGCACTAATATAATATTTATACTGTTCAAAGTTCTTCATGATTGCTAAAGAATGACAGTAAGCATCACTGTGGACATATTTTAAATGCTTATAATTCGGGCATGAAGTGGAATCATCACTTTAAATACACTTCAAACAAATTTCAAATGAAAATTACCTTAGAGCCTAACAGTAGACATATATGAAGTAAGAATGACCTAAAACATTATTGGGACATTTAATACATTAAACCATCAATATGGACATATTTTAAATATTTCTAAGATGAGGACATAGAAGCATATTTGATATGTTTAATAATAAATATAAAGCATATTAAATATGAGAATGACCAGAAAGCATTGCTGTACAAACATTTCAAATTATTTTAATAGAACAATATTTAAGTACTAATATGAGTATGCTTTAAATATAAAAATGTTATTCTCAGGAAAAGAGTCATGTGCCCTCCGATGGAGATGAAGAGACATGCAAAATTTCCCATAATGAGGAAGGAGAGCCTGGTAGTATGGTAATAAAGAGAAATACTGTGCTGAGAATCATAAATCTTCTTGAAGAAGGGTTTGAATATCCAGAAATTATGAAAGAATTTGATATTACTGATGCTGTTTTGGCTGCCATCGATCAGAATAAGGAGACCATCTCTCAAGGGTATGAAATTCATTTGTTTTTTAAGAGCGAAGATTACACTTTAGAAAATATATTCCATTGTTAGTGAAGAGGAAACTGAATAAAGTTTTGTTGGTATTGTGCGAGTTTTCACTCTCTCTCTCTCTCTATTTTTTATATATATATATATATATATATATATATATATATATAGATATATATAGATATATATATATATATATATATATATATATATATATATATATATATATATATATATATATATATATATATATATATATATATATATATATATATATATATATATATATATATATATATATATATATATTTATTTATTTATTTATTTTTATTAATTTACTGGATGTGTCCCTGGAGCATGCAAAATGGACCACTAATTTGAGTTTGCAGCTGAAATCGATAGTTCTGTCATATTTATTTTGAGAACGACTCAATTCTGGAGTGGCTATATATCCACCAGAGAGACCAAGTGAAAAAAGATTTTGCCCTCTACATTGCAGTTCATCATGGGTGATTAAAAGGGATGGGGGAGTGGAAGGCTGGTAATTACCCTATGAATGTCTTCTATTACCAAAGAACAGCTAATAGATGAAGCAAAGGTGGGCAAGGTTCATTGAAGCCCCGCTAGGTAGATATTTTGTTACAGGTGGACCAGTAGATTTTGGCAGGATATGTTGTCTTGTTTATATGTGCTGCATATTGTTTGCTAACAGGTGATACACAAGGTGCTCAGTGATACAGAAGCTTACATGAATTTGAAGATAAAGTAGCTTATTTGATTTTCAAAACATAATGGATTGCAAGAATTTAAAAATAAAATAGCTCACGCTATTTTACAAACTGAGGGGCACGAATGGAGATCTAAAGAATGAGTTTTATTTAATTTTCAAATAATAGGGCTTACATGAACTTCAAAATAAAGGCACTTACATGTTTTTAAAACAGAGATTTTATGCTCTTCAAACACTTACTTGCTTTTCAGAATGCAGTGTTTTAGTAATAACTCTAATTGCCGTATTTTTTCAGAGCACAAAGATGTTCCCTGTGCCACATTACGCTAAGCACTGAAGATATCGTTGCTCATGAAATAGAGTGTTGCCAGCTTCCACAACATTTGAATATCAAAGGTATAAAACTGTCAGGTTTAAGTGTATATTAATACTGTTTCGTATAAAACAGATACTATTTTATTCTTGCACTGTACTCTGCTAAAGTGACCAGTTGAGGCTAAAAAAACCTGATAAATCTCCTAAAAAATGCTTTCTATCGTTTTTATAATGGTCTATGTAACAATTATTTCATGCAGTTTGTTGACAGATCAGTTATGAACTTCTATATATTTATTGCTTACTATTTTTAAATGCTTTTTCCCCTTCTCTCCTTTTTATACTCTACATATTAAAATATTCATAATTATTTGATATATTGTGTAAGACAAGAATCAATGTGAATTCACCTGTTGTCATCCCATTTGAGTTATCGCTTTCTCTCTCTCACTCTTCAGTAAATGTCTTCATATGTTTTACTTCCCATTATTACTCCAGTTTGTTATTATCATTGATTGTCATACAAGTCCTGGGAAACTATAAGACTCATAAAAATTAAAACAATTATGTATATCTGCTAATTGTACTGTGATAATTTTTATACTACTCTCTATATATTAAGTGTTCTATATTTCTAGTTTGGTGATATATGTGGATGTTGCTTTATTATTTTCTCCATATTGCCTTTTCTTGCTAGAGCTTGCAGTGTGGCCACAGTCAAAGGATTAAAACGGCAAGACTAAAATAAAATTTTGCTTCCATCTCTAATTACAAACACCTATGCACAGTCACACTCATGCCTCATATATAGGATCAAACCTGTGGCAATGATATATTCCAGAATGAGGCCCAAGTTTCCCCGAATTACTCTGGGTCTTCCATAAGGACTTGATATCGCTTACTGACATACATTAGGTTGTATACCACTTTGCAAGAAGTCCCTCTGTATTTTGTAAGCCTTTTACCCTCCTGGGTGGGAAGGCCTTATGTATATATGTAAATTGTCTTGAAGAAATATAAAGAAAATATTACTACTTGCAATAGTTTGAATTCAATATGACATATCTGCAGATGAAGATGAACAGTTCATGGGATTCCTGCCAGGAACAGTAAAAGAACTCGTAGATATTGTTCTTAACTGGTATCCTAAATTTACCAAAAAAGTCAATTGGAGCAAAGTTTCTCTACATCTTTCCCATATGGTAAGTAGTATCCTACATGCTTTTTATCTGAGTTGTAAAAATTATTTTAAGCAAAATATGTCTCTAGTCAGCATGAAAGTTATCTCATGATTATTGAATTCTGTGATGATAAATACAACTTTCTGTTTTAGTGTTGTATATACAGTATACTCTATTAGGAGAATTATTTGACAATGTCAGACAGCTGTCTTGCATTCCTAAATTCATTTATGCTTTGTATCTGTATTTCAAACTTCTTTCAAGCAAATTTTGTCACTAAATGTACATATGACGTGTGCAGTGCAGGCAATATGGCCCAATGCATATGTTGTCAACACTTTCAGTAAACTTGTGTCAGCCTGCACTTAGATTTGGGATATGTATGTAATTACTGTAAAACTCTGATCAATTACAGTGTAAATTACAGACATAAGGTAATAATGTAGCTTTTTGTATAGGTAGTTTCTAGTAATAAAGCACAGTGTATTCCTAGTGTAAAAGGGAAGACCCTTAGATAAAATAGCCTTACATGTATAGGATACATTTGATGGGGAGAAGGATATAGAGATTGTTAGGATTACGTAATAGGATGGGAAATGGTGAAAATTATCATATAGCTTTACTAGGTGTTTGAGCTTTAGATAAGTAGTTATGGAGAAAGAGGGGATAGATAAGTGTGACATTGTTTAGGAGAGTCCTTGACATTCAGCACGATGAAAAACATCCAATAGCTACAATGGACTAGGATGAATTGGTATACATTATAATATACTGTGGCAGTCAGGGTAAGCCAGTAAGTACGTGATGTAATGCTGCTAAAATTTTTGAGCAAAGGCTTGAAGTCATTATGTGCTTTAAGAAGTACTCGTATGTGTAATGTACCAATAGCAATACTGTTTTTATCAAAGTTGTTGACTATTACCTTTTCTCTCAACTACTTAAAGACTATTTCTTGATTGTTACTACAGCATAGTACTTGCAGGTGCACTCTTTGAAGAAGCTTTCTAATTTCTAGCTGTATAGAGCTGACTAAAACCATGTACATATGCTTCTACCTTCTTAAGAGTAATAAACAATAATACAAAATAATGTGTAACAGCAAGAGTACTTAATTTAGTATTTTCTTAACATTATTGTTACAGTATATTACCTCTTTGTTTCGGTATGAAGATACGTGAATACGGTTTTGTAATCCTTGACATGGAATTCTTTTGTTTTTATTTCAGCAAGCTGGAGTTACCCCTTTGCGTTGCAGTCAGAAATGGCACAACCTAATTTCAAGATGTCGTAGATATCAGAGGTTGGATAACTGGGCAAAAGTAAACAATTGTAAGCATTACAACTTGCCTCCTGATTTTTACATTCGCTTGATCCCATATGCTCTTAACCATAGAATGCCTGAGCCGAGTCAAAAGAGTATTCAGAGGTTTTTATCTTCTGGCCATTGTGAAAACAGCAAATTGGATCCATTAAGTTCTCAAAGCTTTAACAAAAGAAGAAGTATATTTGAAGGCTGTTATAAATCAAAAATTCTAACCAATATGAATGATACTGATGATGATGATGATCATTATGATGATGTTGACATACCAAGTAGCGACGCTTTAATGAGTCTGGATGATACGGATGATGACAATTATGAAGACCATGATACAAAAAGGGCACCAACTTCTGAGACTACATCATATAAATTTTATTCCTCCAAAGAGGTAAGTTATAGTATTTCCATTTACTTCTAGTAAGTAGATTTTTCTAGGACTCAATGCAACCCAGTGCTTAGGTTTGTATGTTAACAACTGCTCACCAATGCAGTATCCCTCCAGATTGCTTGAAATTCCATTCCTATAAAAAGGAAAACTACAGCTTTGTAATGTTGGCCCAAGAAGAATCACCTTCATAAGTAAAGTCATATCGGGCTTCACTCAGATGATCTTTATTGTTAACAAAAATAGAAAATATTTTGTGAAAATTAAATATCTTGAAGTAACTTACAGTACAAAAAGAATCAGCAAAAAAAGTTTTGGAATTATGCTTATGCATGAATTTTGAAATGGTTGAGAGAGAATTGGAGATGAACTGTGTTTCTGCAAATATATGGTTACAATACATCTTGAAAACACTTGGGAAAATGGACGTAAAGCAGTATATTAAAGTTGCCAAGAAAATTTATAACAATACCATTGATATATATGGTATAGGTAACAGAAATATAGAGTGGCTGAATAAGTAGGAGGAACAATTTTCAAGAGAAGGAAAGGATTAAAGTAGGTAGACAAATTACTATCCTGGTTGCCAATAAAAATGGTTTCTTATAGTAACTGAGTCAGAGAGATGTACACAATTAGTTGGCACAGCTGATTCACTTTCCTCTTCACCCAAGAAGAGAGTTCATTACTAGCATAGACTTAAGGCTGTACAGGTGCAGGTGGTAAAGTTTAACGCAATCTCCTAAATATCCAAGACCTTCATAAAAGATATGAACTGTTAGAGGTGTACACATAGAGATAAAACTATTCGTTGCACTCTACTAGTCACTCAGAAAGAGGCCTCCTTACAGGCATAGTTATCAAAGGTGTAGACATACAGGTAATAGTATGGTGTGTTGTTCTTGCCACTCATGAATACATTTCCTTTTAGGAAATATGGGAAGTATACACATACCTACTTGTGTGAAAGTTTGATCCCATCTTCTAGTCATCATGGAGGGAGGTCCTTATAGGAAGACTGTCAAAGGTGTACACTTACAGATGGTACAGTTGGGTGCAAACTCCTACTCATTTAGAAATGAGGGCTCAAAGAAATAGTACGCCCCTTACAAGGGTGTTTATAGTCCATGTATTGAGGTAATTGCACTATTAGTAAATCTTACACAATTTTATCATGTTTTATTTTGCAGAGTCTGTCAACAGCGTCATTAGAAACCTGCAGTAAGCAGAGAGAAACGTCCGAGAAATCAAGCTTGGAAGGATTGGCTCATGAAAGTACAAGCACCATTGAAAAAACTGATCGTCTCCTAAGAGTTGAGAATAAATTGGAAGAAGTGTTAGGTAATACACTACTACATCTTTAACTTCTATAATACTTTATACCTTTAACACCACATGTTGGTAAGAGAAAAAGAATTTCACCTTTTTCAGTACTGCATGTTATATTTGTTAAAATTATAGTGCAGTTGTGGAGCTGGCAATTCTTCCTGTCCTAAACTTCTTTAAGAAATGGATTTGCTACACACAGATTTTGAAGCCCTATGGTGTCAGTTCTTTTGTTTTATATATATATATATATATATATATATATATATATATATATATATATATATATATATATATATATATATATATATATATATATATATATATATATATATATATATATATATATATATATATATATATATATATATATATATATATATATATATATATATATATATATATATATATATATATACATATATATATATATATATATATATATATATATATATATATATATATATATATATATATATATATATATATATATATATATATATATATAATAGAGCAGTATCCCTAACCCACAAACAAATTTTAATCCCAAATCACAAACAAAAACGAACACACTTGTCGGCCAGGGGACCACGTTTCCCGCTCACTAGCTCTCAGTTCTGCATTGGTGCCCACGCTGTGTAGTTCGTTCGTGATCTGTTCGTAGTTTTTGCCTTATTTTCCATTGTTGATAGAACTTTTGATTAATACAAACTTAGTTTTGTTATAATAGCAATTACTTGGGATTTGATACTTATGTTGTTAAAGTAAAAAATGGTATTTTAGCTTATATTTTTTCTTTTTAGGCCTACTGAGCAATGTAGTAAAGGAAAATTACAGGCTGAAACAGGAAACTTCAAAGAAATATAGATGGAGGAATTCAGGTGATATAGCTGGAAAATTAGAGACATTAACACAAGTTTTCATAACAACTCACCACCAGCACATGAAGCAACTACAGACCATGGCTAAAATGTGGGAACGTCATCATCAAGAATACCAAAGTACGATGAAAATGCTCATCTCTAGACTGAGCTTCAAGAAAACGAGGGATGAAAGAATAGGAGTGAAAAGGAAGAAGACCAGAAGCTGAGAGTGTATACCCATGAAGTGTGTATTTCCACTGAATAAAAGTTATATACATTGTATTACTTTTGACATTTCCGATATTTTCTATTCTTTGGCATTCAGCAGAAAAATTATGTAGAAATTGTCAGGGTTAATTTGTCATCGTCATTGATTAAATCCACTAGAAATTATAGATGGCTGCGGGCGGAAAACAAGGTCGCCTATGCTATTTACGTTTTTGTATACAAAATTTTGAGCCATTATTATCCTAACTGGCTATTTAATTTCAAAACAGCCAGGAATATAAGGGGAACCAACACAAAACAGAGTAGCGAGCTCTTTATTCATAGAACAAACACAGATACAGATTCAAAGATGATCACTATTAAAGGGCCAACACTCTGGAACAATAATCCAGAACATCTTAAAAATTCGTCCTCCTTCACAGAATTCAAAGGGAAACTATATAGTTTTCTTTGGACAAATAGTTACTGCTCACACACTAATCAACCTTAATGATTTTAATGTAATTTCCCTTAACACTAACCATTGTATATGTAAATTGATATCACCTCCATTGATCTCTAAGAACTAATTATTCTTATTGTAAGGAATACAAATATGGTGATGATGCCAATAATAATGATCCTGTATCAAGTGTTATTATTATTACTATATTATTAACATTATTGTTAACATTTTTATTACAGTATGATTCGTGTTATTATAATTTTTATACACATATGTTAACTCAAGGTACTACTCATTTTCTAGGAAAGCTATACTTCTGTCCACTGTATGTTTTGCCCTCTTACTTATTAGTTCAATTACATGTCTACTTATAAGTGTACTCATACTTTTGTAAAAGAATAACCATTACCAAATGCTGAAAGCAGCAGTATGGTAAATGAATCTATGAAGAAACAGTTAACAGATCACATCGTAGGAGCAGTAGATTTTAGTGAGGTATGTGAATACAGTGCATTGTCAAACTGCGAACAAAGGTATAATAGTTATGATATACCTCTTATAATATAGTACAATATACCTCTTATGAATCATTAATATTAACATTCACTTGGATTGACTGCTTTTTTGAGTTATCCCCTAACGCTTCCTTATCATTCTGCTCATTTTTCTCCACAGGTTCCTCTTCATGCACTGAAGACTGCCAACAGCAACTCTCAGGGAAGTAAGGACTTGAAAAATATATTATTACAACAATAATCATTGCCAAACCGACGAAGAGGAGGACTGCAACGGGTATATCTAGCAAACCAATGACAACAACTTAAAACATGTGAAGTTTTTCGTCACAGGCACCAAATTCCAGGTATATTTTTTCTCCAGCTGAGCGGGTTACATCATTCAGCCTCTCTGCTTGCCACACCATATAGGCCCGGCCATTTCCTGAATGGGAGTCGGAGTCACTCTCACTCACAAGGCATCGGGTGTTATTGACATGTATAATTGATAGCTATGGAAAGAAATGGCAGGAAGTGATGAACTATATTGTGTAAGTAAAGAGAGACAGCATTTTATTTTTCAACATAATAACATATTTTAGCGTATTCATATAAATAACCTCTTCTTGCAATGGATACATATTATTGTGTGAATTTACATAATTTACAAGATGTTCGTAATCCTCCCCCTCCTGGATAGTATCTTTTATGATCCACCAGCAAATGTTATAACTCTCCTCAAAAGTATGAAAACTCAGTGTCCTTGATTACTGAGTTACAATAATAGCTATTTTTATTCTTAAAAAAAATTATTCTTGCAAAGAAGTTTTCTTACACAACTTCATACTATGACCTCTAATTCTAGAACATCCGTATCAAGGTGTTTCTTCCTAGCAACTCTGTCAAAGCGTGGAAAAATTAAAAAAAAAGAACTTCATTAGTTAAAAATAATTTATTTCCATAAATATTATAAGCATATATTATGAAATAAATATAATGTGATACTACACCCTAAAGTATGAATTAATATCCTCCCCTCATAAAACAATTTCCGTTCACTGTCTTCATACACTAAACAACATGTACGCATTGAAAAGTACTTTCCAGATTATACATTATATGCAGAACACATGTTACTTAAAAACATATTTATAATACTGTACCAAGTACACATTCAAGTTCCCTTATTTATACACAAAAATACTATAATACATAATAGGCAGAACACATGTTACTTAAAAACATATTTATAATATCAAGTAAATGTTCAAGTTCCCTTATTTATATACAAAGATACTATAAAAGTAGGGGAAGTTCATGAGATTTGCTTGTATGACCATTTAACAATAATATTTGAGCAGCATCATCCTCTAGGTGTTGATTGAAATAGAAAGCACAGAGGACCAGAAAACAGGCTGTCTATATTTTCAAGATGAATGCCTCGCGTCTCTGGCAAAATCATGAAGAATATGACAAAACCTAGTCCTGCCAAGCACATGTACAAATAAAAAGCACCTGAAACAAAAATAAATAATAAACTATATATTATATAAGTAAAAATGTTAAACATTTAGTTGAATAAATGGAAAATTGACAAATAAAATGAATTGGCTTCACAAATCCTTTGAGTCACTTCACATAAGGAACTGCTTCAAGAAATAATGAAACCAGCTACTTACCAAGATTTTAATCCTGGTATGAAATAAATAACTTACTCTAATGTTTCATGAAATTTTTTTAGATTACTTAAATTCTTTTCTTAGAAGAGATCACTAACCGATAGAGTTTTGTAAGTTTATGAAAACAAGTAGTTCTTGATATATATTTCCTAAGGCTTCTCTGAGATGAAGGAATTTTGCAGTAATACAATTACAAGTAAATAATACATAAAGGATAATTTCTTGTAGTTCTGCAAATGTTTCGCATTCATAGTTTGTTTAAAACTCACGTATTGACAGAATATGCAGACACCGGTCATTGTTATTGCAATTGAGATCTCTTCTGCATTACACCAAAGTGACATGTTCAAGTATTGTTAAATTCTTTCTGTTTTAGAGCCATTTGTGTTATTTAAATTAGAAAATCCGTGACACCATTTTTAAACGAGATGCTGTTTTTTTTCTAGCTTTTCAAAAAGAATACTAGTATACTTGAAAAAAAAAAAATTAAATGATAATTATTTCAACTCTTTAAAAAAAAAAATATTTCAAAACTGTTTGTTCTATAATAAATATCTTAATTTCAATTGGGCCTACTAATAAATGTTATACTTACTACTAAAGATATCTACAGAAATATTATAGCCAATTAAAAAACATGCTCATAAAAATTAACGGCAATATGCAAAATACTCTAAATTGGAACTTGATAAAAAAAACTACTCATTTAAATCACTAAAATATTTTATAGAATATTCCAGTATACACGATGCTTTAATATTGCTATAGAAAGTAAGTTCTATAAGTTTAGCAAGGCTCATTATTAAAGCAGCTTCAGAGAACATAATAGCTTTATATATATAGCTCACCAACTTAGCAAAAGGACTTGAAGTGAAGAAGTTAAATAATAAGGGTATCATGTAGAAATAGACTGGAACAGTCTTGCATCATATAGTGAAAATGAATCTTTTGGGGCAAGATTCCTAGATTGTTGAAATAATATTTTATACCTTGTGTATGAACCATAAACGGGCTGAGAGAGAAAAAGAACCATCACCTCATGATCTAGTGTACATAAAGAATATTCTGAATACCAATAAAATTCAATACGACCCACTAATTGAAAATAGTGACAACTTAGTGTTGTTGATGGAACACATCACAGAGGAAGTTCTGCCTGAGAGTAAAGGACCAAAGCAAATATGAGGAATGCCTATCCTAAAAGGAATTTCTAAAGGATGAAAGATCATATTGCAGCTATCATATGACGGGCAATGTTCAATATTAAACCTGTAAAGGAGTTGTACAAAACTTGTACAAGAGATGTGGAGGGATAGTTAGCTATTGCATACCAGCTACCAGAATAAGAATGAATAAAGTCATTGAGATATAATCAATCGTGAATGTATTTGCCAAGGAGAGAATACACAGCAAAAAGGGCATAGAAATAGAAGTATAAATGCTTGACAAATTATAAAAGAACAAGAAATAAGTACCAGCGTATATGAATAAAAAAACGGAAAGGGTATACAAGAGGGGAATTGCGTGGGGAGATATGAGGTAAGTCTATTCTTACAAAAACAGAATTTGCTGGGTTGTATGCATATTCATAGATTTTTCAGGTGAATGATACTGTCCCACATGGGACTAAGGCAGCATCAAGTAATAGCAATTATATCTGAAACTGTCATGGACTGGATATAACTTATTTATAAAGAAGAAATAATGTCAGAATAAGACAGGCAGAATCTAACTGGAGGAAGGTTAGCATAGGGGTTCCACAGGATTTAGCTTTGGGGCCACTTTAGGATATTATATACAAATAATATAACAGTCTGTAAATGAACTTTAAATACGTTTGCAAGCAAATACAAAATTGTACCAAGTAAAAGACAAAAATCGAGATAAGAAATTTGGGTAGACCTTAATAGTCTCCATATGTGGTCAGATAAGTGGTTAATGAGATTCACAACTTCAAAATGTTAAAAATAAGAAGTGTCACAAATGCAATAAGACCTATGTATAGGTATTCATTACAGGAGGTGACGAACATAAAGAATCTGAAAGTTAAAGAGATTTAAGGTAAATGTAAAGGCGGAATGATCTCCAAAGATACAATATAAATAATATAATATTTCTTAGCGAACATAAGGGTGGCCTTCACACGTGCAAAGAAATTTTTATAATAATTTACAAGAGGCATTTAAAGCTCACGCTTGAATACGCAGGACCCTTTGGAAATCCTCACTGGAAAAACCGTATTACTATTAACAAGCTTGGGAAAGTCCAAATACATGTTACAAAGCTGGTGACTGGAATGATTCAGACCCTCTATTATGAGGAGAGACTGTAAGAATTACCACTACCTGAAGCTCAATGAAAAAGGGGGGATAGGGTTAAGATAATTATATTCCTTCATGGTATAGACAGAACTGAAAGGGAGGGATACATTGGAATAACGGCTCAAAAACATGATGTCGCAGTTTGAAGCGGAGAAATAGTTGACACAGGAAGAGCACCACAACAGCACAGCATCGACAATGTCTGTGCTGTATAATTACATAGATACATATACATATATTGTATTTTTATCGTGGTCAGTTTAGTGGTTCAGAAGAGTAATAATATAAAATATAAACACCAGGAAACATAGTATGTAAACAGATTGACAGCGGACAACATCAGTGTTGAAGTTTTATGCTTTTTATATTTATATTACTTTACTAAAGGCACATGGTAAATTATTGGCAATACATTATTACTGACCCATTTAGATTAAGGCAAATTATGTATACTGATTTTAAAAGAAAAGATGCTTTGAGAAAGGCATATTTTTTTAAGATTTCATGCAGCCTGTCAAAAGTGGCTCAGTCACACCCAGAACTGAGTCAAAATGAAAATAAGAGACGGAATTAATAGTTCCAGCAACATGTTCAAAGTGACGGGATCTTCAGGGGAATGGTTTTCAAAACTTAAACTCACACAGAATTCAGAAAACAATGTAAATAACACTATAATATATACATAAACATTAAGTAAAAAAAAAATTATTCAATACAGAAAAACCATATACAATAGTAAATTACAGTGCATGTTAAAAAGAAAACTATATGCGAAGTGGCAACATCCACAACTCCCCCTCATAGCAATAAAAGTGGAAGAGTTATTTTCCATGTTAAAATATAATTTTCAACCCATTAATGAGAGATAGGGAGTCTGTGTTTCCTAAGGCCTGTATGAAACCATGCAATGTGAATGGACATTTATGGTCGGTATTTAAAAGAACGTGATATGATAAAAGGTATTGCCCATAGCCCCATTATGGGGCTGCTTTCAGTCATTTTGGATACGAACTGACAGAATTTCCAAGATGAGAATTGGTGCTAAAAAAGCCACAAGGGAATAAACCTCACGGATATATCATGTTATGTACTTGGCAGCTTATTGGAATTTACATTTAGCGTAATAAATATTCCAGTGACCCTGTTTCATTATTTAATTTTTTTTTTATGATGGGAACATTAGTCTTGAGTTCAGACTCCACCATAAAAAAAAAAAATCAGCCTCAAATCCAGTAGTAGCAAAATTTAAGACCTTATTCTCTCTTACTCGGCATTTTCTTCGTTCTTTCTCCTAAGGCAGGGGATAGGGATTCTGCCTCCATGTTCCCCTGCTTGTCGTTAATAAATGAGGCAGAGAAAGGGAAATGAGAATTCTCTCCTTTATATGCCTCCCATGAAGCATCAAGGCATAAAGGGTTCTAATAGGAAAATTGCAATCAGAACCCTGCAAACTGGGAGAGGACTCCGTCATCCCTTACAAGGGGGACTGTGGCATTTGTATATAGACTCTGTGAAATGGGGAAAACAATTATGCAATGATAACTCAAAATTTGCTTCCATCTCTACTAGTGTATGCTTTCATATTTTGAATTATTATTATTCTTTGCAATACACATATAAGACAATATACATATAGCCTCATGATCAAGAACTTTGGAAAAAAGAAATTCTTTAAAATCCTAGAGAAAAATGATAAACAAAGGATGACTAACCATATTTGAAGAGGATTTCAGTCAACGTCAAGAATGTAAAGGTCACCAACAAATTTGATGCCCAATTCACAGCAGTTGCGAGACTTGTGCATGTTGACCTAGCCCATCCTGGATAGATTTCACTATTTATGGTCCATGGCATAGGCCCCATTCCTGTATGATTAAAAGTCCACAAATGTACTTATGCATACTAGATACCATCATCAAAAATCAGCAGGATGCCTACCCAAAATAATATACAAATTAAAAAAAATATATATCCTTCCGCATCACTCTACTTATACCTAACAGTCAACCATGCTATTTGTACTGAAAAATTAGTGCAATAAAACCAAGTACAGTATATGGCTAAGTATCTTCCAGCACAAAGCCGCCCATTGTGACACTACAGCTGAAGGATCTTTAGGACTTAAATAGGACTGTCCAGGACAGTTTGATGTTAAGTTTTCCTTCAGTTGCAGTTATTTTTCTAAACCTATATCAACTTCAAATATTCTGATATACGTTACAAATCTCTTAGTATCCCTTCACATCTGCCAAGTCACAACACTCCCTATCTATTTCTCTTTACTTTATGTTTTCTTTATGCCCAGGCCTCACGAGGGCAGATTTAGTTATTTATTTTTTGGTCTGTCCTGGTGTCACAATCATAAAAAAAAAAAAAAATCAGACTTCAATTTTCCCTGAACCCTTCATCCGGACTTGATGTGTTTCACTAAGTTTATGTAAAAACATTCTATTGTACATCACAATGCATCAACTTCAAACACACCTCTCACCTTCATGGAAGTTGAGAGCTCTCAAAGAAAAAGTATAACTTATTCTAACGTATAAATTCTTCTTAGCCAACTACTTGAGTTTGAAGAATCAGTAAAATTCCACTATACGGGTCAATTTACAAATATCAGAGGCATATCGGTGCCTTGTCAGTGTCAGTTCAGTGTTAGTGAAATCCCTGAAGCTTCAGTGACGTCTATTCACACATATCCATAGTGACGCACCTGAAGCAGCAAGACACACCCACAATTCATAATTCATTTTTGTTGACAAACTCTCAACATTTATCCGACGTCCGTAAAAATCTAAAAAAATATCGGTGGCGAGGATATTCAACTTCACGGCATGGAGACGTAACTGACACAGAGTCAAAACACGGTACTGCACCAGACGTGTGAATGCGTCAGCCAAATTTAAAGTAAATATATTTTTTTCACTGACACTGATGAAATAAGTGGACATGGCACTAATATATCACTGATATGTGTGAATGAACCTTAAATCTTTATTACACTATATATACTCCTGCTGGATATGTAAATCATTCTTGCCACATCTATTTCAATACATATAAATTCTTTTCTTCCAATACAATATATTAACTCACACATCACACTGGACATGACATACCCCACAAATCCCTCTACGTGACTTAACCTCCAGAAGAGCAAGTTTCAAGTCTCACTTGCATTCAAATATCACAATGTTATGGGAGTACCTATTTACTCATACAATACACACTGAAGTCCCTATAAATATTTTATCCATACACTTACAATTTTTATTTTCTTTTGCAGCTTTTGTTACCTCCTCTTTTACTATAATTAATTCTTCCACTCAGTAAGCATGCCTTCAGTATCTACACACAACACCTTCTTAACGTTGTCTTCCTTCAAACATCTTCACTTTGATCAATTTTCATCAGTCCAACAACCATATTCACTCTTTCTCCATCTATATCCCTAACTCTCTTCATACAACTTTTTTATCCAAGAAATCTACTGACAAATGCTTTGCTTATATCGCATAAGCTCTTCTTTTTAACCAAATCACTATCCATTCACTACTTTATATTTTTTTTAGTACCAATGCCTTAAAATAAAATTCTTATTCTGGTACCCTTCCACTACTGTACATCTCATCTCTGATTTCCTCATTCTTGCCACTTAAATACCTTTTTCTTTCTGCTACATAAGCTTCTCACATTATAAATAATTTTTGCACAATCTATCAATAACTTCAAACTCCTCCGACTCCAACATTCTGATGCCCCATTTAGATTTTCCATTTTCCATAACTTTTTCTTAAACTCCGTCTTTTCAAAGGTGATCTCTTTAGCTTTTATCATCACCTCTCTTTTTTTCTATCATGCCATCCATTCTTGCTTACTCCTTCACTTCTGGTAATGTAGGCTACAAATCAATAGTAATCTTCACAGCATACTTGAGGGAACTACCCAATATCATATGGATTAAGTATTAAAACTTAGGATAGAGCTAAGATGTAAGTAG
Organism: Halocaridina rubra; assembly: GCA_037179515.1. Lineage (NCBI taxonomy): Eukaryota > Metazoa > Arthropoda > Malacostraca > Decapoda > Atyidae > Halocaridina > Halocaridina rubra. Next base: position 39,092 of record JAXCGZ010000691.1, read on the forward strand.
TACTGTTTTAAGTTTCTGGGGATTAATAAATATTAAAGAGTATTTGTTGACTTTACTCTGGCATTCAGTGTAGCAAATATGAACATACCAAAGAAAGCAGAAGGTACACATACAGCTAATTCCTTTTCAGTCTAAGAATGAATAATATTTTATTAAGCTCAGAACTCATTAATATATAAGCTTAACAAAATTCTAGACCAGAAAAAACATATAATTAGGTAACAATTACAAAATACAAAAATGAACATGCAATAGACATATAAATGTAATACAGAGTTACCTGGCGAGAAAAACAGCAAGTACAATGCCAGACCGAGAACGGACAACCAAGCATACTCGTATGGGCACCAATCATATGCAAATATGACTGCATTATCGTCAAGAAGGGTTTGGTTGGAACAGAGTCCTTCAAGGCTTTTCTAGAATTGAAATAATGATACATATAAGAAAAGAGAACAATGAGTCACTGCTCATGAATATACTTATTAATTCTTGAAGTTTTTGACCATCAAAATGTTACTGATACTCTACTGAAATGATAATAAGTAATATTTTCAAACCTCATTATATGATTCTTTATCACTGGGAACACAAGAGGAGTTGGTCACATCATTCACATCGCCCATAAAGCAAAATCCACAATCTGATTTGCTGGTGCATAAACCACATCTGCATAAAGAAACACATTAATATAGAATGGTAAATATCCAGCAGAGAGAAAATATCTAGACTATATCCCTGTACAATCTTCTTTTGCATAAAATCTATACAATATATTCATTCCTAATGGAATACAGCACATTTAAAAGGATATGTGGCAAAAGGCCAACCCACAAAAAACAGAAAACTCAATGGAGAACAATACACTTAACTAATACATTAATGAAGAATAAACTAAAAGAAAAACTT
>JAXCGZ010000691.1:45000-46891 GCA_037179515.1 Halocaridina rubra
TGGGACTGGAAGGAATGGATGCACAATTTACGACAGTTCAGGGGGTCCGCAATACCAGACAATATTGCAACGGGGCTGCGGGAGAACTTAATCGAGTGAAATTACACACCTTTACTAATGCATCCCAGTCGGCGTATACCTAGGTTGGAGCTGTGTGCCGCCAAGCTAGCCGCCGAAGTAACAGTCATCATCGCCAATGAGCTAGTGGTCAAGCTTGTTGACATCATGTATTGGATGGACAGCATGTTCGTGCTGCAGCAAATCTGTAATCCTAGCTGATGTTTCAAGGCCTACGTCGCTAACAGAGTGGCAGCAATACAGCGTCTGGCACCGATCCGACAATGGCATCACGTGCACTCGGCACATAACCCAGCAGACGACGAACAGCAGGGCCTTTCAAGCCATGCCATGATGGTGAGGAGCAGGAGAACCAATGAGCTGGACTTCCTAGGCTACCCAAGGAAGTCTTGGCCTCCGGAAAACACTCTGCCGACAGGAGACACTGAAGAAATGGAGCTGCAATCGCCCTTATCACTAATAGCGTTGGTAGCAGAGACTCCACCTTCAGCTTGTCAACGACTCTGGATTGCTCGTCGGGTACAGGTCAGGACGCGCGAGGGGATACTGATATGAGCACCGATTCATCTCTGCTTACTGGAGGGAGTGCACGTTCCGAAGATGTAATACGCCCATGTGGGGCTTGGTTTTGGCAGCTGCTACTGCTCAATGAGGGGAGCGTTACAGCCACCCATGGCGGTAGAGAGAGAGAGAGAGAGAGAGAGAGAGAGAGAGAGAGAGAGAGAGAGAGAGAGAGAGAGAGAGAGAGAGAGAGAGAGAGAGAGAGAGAGAGAGAGAGAGAGAGAGAGAGAGAGAGCAGCAACATATGTATATTATATGTGTATACAGAGAGAGAGAGAGAGAGAGAGAGAGAGAGAGAGAGAGAGAGAGAGAGAGAGAGAGAGAGAGAGAGAGAGAGAGAGAGAGAGAGAGAGAGAGAGAGAGAGAGAGCAGACAGATGTAGAGAGATGTAGACAGAGAGAGAGAGCAGTAACAGATGTAGATATATGTATATACAGAGAGAGAGAGAGAGAGAGAGAGAGAGAGAGAGAGAGAGAGAGAGAGAGAGAGAGAGAGAGAGAGAGAGAGAGAGAGAGCAGCAGCAACATATGTATATATATGTATATACAGAGAGAGAGAGAGAGAGAGAGAGAGAGAGAGAGAGAGAGAGAGAGAGAGAGAGAGAGAGAGAGAGAGAGGAGAGAGAGAGAGAGAGAGAGAGAGAGAGAGAGAGAGAGAGAGAGAGAGAGAGAGAGGCACCACAGAGTGTCAGGATAGACACTACAGGGCCTTGTTCTAGCTTAGTAAGCATAAGCGATACACTGACAACACCATGAGAGAAGAGGCAGACAGAGACTGACTGGATTCGAGAGCAGACATAATATTCAGAGGATTCACTCTGGGCCTCAATTACGTAAGTTATGAGAGCTAACTGCATTAACCTGTAAGAATTAACATGTAGCATAAAATGATAAATAGAGAGTAAGGATGATGACATTAACTAAATACACTTGTGTGATGTAGAATTGTATAATGTATTCAATGATTAATAGTTGTTGTTTTATGGCTTCTAGGCAAACCGTACCTATAAAGACGAGTCTGCGATATGGCCCTTTCCTTTATCACCTACCTAACAAACTTGACTGCCTTACAGGCATCAACAACCGGCCCATGAGCTTCTATCTCTGCAATCTGAGGGGGTGGGGTATTTTCTACTGTAAATACTGACTGAAATTCCTTGTTCAATTCTTTGCAGATCTCTTCATCCATCTCAGTGATGCTTCCATCCGCTCTCATAAGCCTTAAAACCTGTTCTTTAACCTTCAGTTTTCCT
>JAXCGZ010000692.1:5000-46840 GCA_037179515.1 Halocaridina rubra
TATATATATATATATATATATATATATATATATATATATATATATATATATATATATATATATATATATATATATATATATATATATATATATATATATATATATATATATATATATGTGTGTGTGTGTGTGTGTGTGTGTGTGGGATTACCTAATTGTGCTTACCTAATTGTGTTTACGGGAAAGAGCCCAAAGCTCGTATCTTCCCGTCTCCTGATCGGTTCCATTTTAGACTTAGTGATACTTATCATACCTGTTCTTAAAACTATGGATTGAGATAGCATTAACTACCTCCTCGCTTAGACAATTCCAATTATCAACTACTCTTACACTGAAAAAGTATTTCCTTACATCCTGCAAAGAAGTTTTCTTACGAAGCTTCAAACTATGACCTCTAGTTCTAGAGCCAGCCATATCAAAATATCGATCCCTATCCACTCTATCATAACCATGAAGGAATTTAAAGACTGTCACCATATCCCCCCCTCACTCTTCTAGCTTCGAGTGATGGTAAGTCTAATTCCCTCAGCCTCTCATCATAACTGAGATTGCGTATTTCTGGCACCAGTTTCGTGGCATGTCTTTGAACTTTTTCAAGCTTAGCTATGTGCTTTTTCAAGTGCGGATTCCAAAAGGGGGCTGCATATTCGAGTTTTGGCCTCACATAGGTTACATAAATATTTCTGAACATTTCCTTGTCCATGTGCCTGAAGGCTACCCTTACATTTGATAAGAATGCATATGCTGCCCTTACTATGCCATTTATATGTATTTCTGGAGACAAATCTGCCAGTATGTTTACTCCTAGATCTCTCTCATTTTCTGTCTCTTGAAGTTGTACTCCAGCCACCGAGTAGTCAAGCTTGGGCCTTCTTGCACTTGTACCCATTCTCATTACCTTACATTTTGAAGTATTGAATTTCATTAGCCACTTTTCTGACCACTCATGCAGATTATTTAGATCCTCGTGAAGTTCTCTACCATTGTTCTCGTTTTTTACTTTCTTCACAATCTTTGCATCATCTGCAAACATATTCATGAATGAATTTACAGACTCTGGTAGGTCATTTACATATACAAGGAACAAAAGTGGCCCTAAAACTGAACCCTGTGGAACTCCACTACTAACTCTTCTCCATTCAGACACTGAGTGTCTTACTCTAACTCTGTTCCCTTCCTTCTAAGTAAGTTTTTATCCATTCCAAAACATTTCCACCTATTCTAGCCATTGCTTGCAGCTTCCTAATAAGTCTCCCATGTGGAACAGTGTCAAACGCTTTCTGGAAGTCTAGGAATATGCAATCTGCCGAGCCCTCTCTTTCCTGTAAGATTTGGCTTACCTCATCATAAAATTCTAATAAGTTTGTTACTGTTGATCTACCTTCTCTGAAGCCATGTTGCCTCACTGACAAAAAGTTGAAGGATTCCAAGTGAAGAGAGATATGTTTCCTTAGTAGTTTCTCCATAACTTTGCAAACTATGCTGGTCAAGGAAACTGGGCTATAGTTCAGAGCCGTATCCCTCCTTCCCTTTTTGAAGATAGGTATCACATTTGCTTGTTTCCAGCATCTTGGAATCTCCCCCGACTCCAGTGTGATTACCTAATTGTGATTACCTAATTGTGTTTACGGGAAAGAGCCCAAAGCTCGTATCTTCCCGTCTCCTGATCGGTTCCATTTTATACTTAGTGATACTTATCATACCTATCCTTAAAACTATGGATTGAGATAGCATTAACTACCTCCTCGCTTAGCGAATTCCAATTATCAACTACTCTTACACTGAAAAAGTATTTCCTTACATCCTGCTAAGAAGTTTTCTTACGAAGCTTCAAACTATGACCTCTAGTTCTAGAGCCAGCCATATCAAAATATCGATCCCTATCCACTCTATCATAACCATGAAGGAATTTAAAGACTGTCACCATATCCCCCCTCACTCTTCTAGCTTCGAGTGATGGTAAGTCTAATTCCCTCAGCCTCTCATCATAACTGAGATTGCGTATTTCTGGCACCAGTTTCGTGGCATGTCTTTGAACTTTTTCAAGCTTAGCTATGTGCTTTTTCAAGTGCGGATTCCAAAAGGGGGCTGCATATTCCAGTTTTGGCCTCACATAGGTTACATAAATATTTCTGAACACCTAATTGTAAGGTAATTACACACACACCACACACACACACACACACACACACACACACACACACACACAAAGAGAGGGCTGGGCAGATTGCATATTCCTAGACTTCCAGAAAGCATTTGACACTGTTCCACATGGGAGACTTATTAGGAAGCTGCACTCAATGGCTAGAATAGGTGGAAATGTTTTGGAATGGATAAAAACTTACTTAGAAGGAAGGGAACAGAGGGTTAGAGTAAGACACTCAGTGTCTGAATGGAGAAGAGTTAGTAGTGGAGTTCCACAGGGTTCTGTTTTAGGGCCACTTTTGTTCCTTGTATATGTAAATGACCTACCAGAGTCTGTAAATTCATTCATGAATATGTTTGCAGATGATGCAAAGATTGTGAAGAAAGTAAAAAACGAGAACAATGGTAGAGAACTTCAGGAGGATCTAAATAATCCGCATGAGTGGTCAGAAAAGTGGCTAATGAAATTCAATACTTCAAAATGTAAGGTAATGAGAATGGGTACAAGTGCAAGAAGGCCCAAGCTTGACTACTCGGTGGCTGGAGTACAACTTCAAGAGACAGAAAATGAGAGAGATCTAGGAGTAAACATACTGGCAGATTTGTCTCCAGAAATACATATAAATGGCGTAGTAAGGGCAGCATATGCATTCTTATCAAATGTAAGGGTAGCCTTCAGGCACATGGACAAGGAAATGTTCAGAAATATTTATGTAACTTATTTGAGGCCAAAACTGGAATATGCAGCCCCCTTTTGGAATCCGCACTTGAAAAAGCACATAGCTAAGCTTGAAAAAGTTCAAAGACATGCCACGAAACTGGTGCCAGAAATACGCAATCTCAGTTATGATGAGAGGCTGAGGGAATTAGACTTACCATCACTCGAAGCTAGAAGAGTAAGGGGGGATATGGTGACAGTCTTTAAATTCCTTCATGGTTATGATAGAGTGGATAGGGATCGATATTTCGATATGGCTGGCTCTAGAACTAGAGGTCATAGTTTGAAGCTTCGTAAGAAAACTTCTTTGCAGGATGTAAGGAAATACTTTTTCAGTGTAAGAGTAGTTGATAATTGGAATTGGCTAAGCGAGGAGGTAGTTAATGCTATCTCAATCCATAGTTTTAAGGACAGGTACGATAAGTATCACTAAGTCTAAAATGGAACCGATCAGGAGACGGGAAGATACGAGCTTTGGGCTCTTTCCCGTAAACACAATTAGGTAATCACATATATATATATATATATATATATATATATATATATATATATATATATATATATATATATATATATATATATATATATATATATATATATATATAAACAGGTGTGAAAGCAGCAGATGGTGTGTGTGTGTGATTACCTAATTGTGTTTACGGGAAAGAGCCCAAAGCTCGTATCTTCCCGTCTCCTCATCGGTTCCATTTTATACTTAGTGATACTTATCATACCTGTCCTTAAAACTATGGATTGAGATAGCATTAACTACCTCCTCGCTTAGCCAATTCCAATTATCAACTACTCTTACACTGAAAAAGTATTTCCTTACATCCTGCAAATAAGTTTTCTTACGAAGCTTCAAACGATGACCTCTAGTTCTAGAGCCAGCCATATCAAAATATCGATCCCTATCCACTCTATCATAACCATGAAGGAATTTAAAGACTGTCACCATATCCCCCCTCACTCTTCTAGCTTCGAGTGATGGTAAGTCTAATTCCCTCAGCCTCTCATCATAACTGAGATTGCGTATTTCTGGCACCAGTTTCGTGGCATGTCTTTGAACTTTTTCAAGCTTAGCTATGTGCTTTTTCAAGTGCGGATTCCAAAAGGGGGCTGCATATTCCAGTTTTGGCCTCACATAGGTTACATAAATATTTCTGAACATTTCCTTGTCCATGTGCCTGAAGGCTACCCTTACATTTGATAAGAATGCATATGCTGCCCTTACTATGCCATTTATAAGTATTTCTGGAGACAAATCTGCCAGTATGTTTACTCCTAGATCTCTCTCATTTTCTGTCTCTTGAAGTTGTACTCCAGCCACCGAGTAGTCAAGCTTGGGCCTTCTTGCACTTGTACCCATTCTCATTACCTTACATTTTGAAGTATTGAATTTCATTAGCCACTTTCCTGACCACTCATGCAGATTATTTAGATCCTCCTGAAGTTCTCTACCATTGTTCTCGTTTTTTACTTTCTTCACAATCTTTGCATCATCTGCAAACATATTCATGAATGAATTTACAGACTCTGGTAGGTCATTTACATATACAAGGAACAAAAGTGGCCCTAAAACTGAACCCTGTGGAACTCCACTACTAACTCTTCTCCATTCAGACACTGAGTGTCTTACTCTAACCCTCTGTTCCCTTCCTTCTAAGTAAGTTTTTATCCATTCCAAAACATTTCCACCTATTCTAGCCATTGATTGCAGCTTCCTAATAAGCTTCCCATGTGGAACAGTGTCAAACGCTTTCTGGAAGTCTAGGAATATGCAATCTGCCCAGCCCTCTCTTTCCTGTAAGATTTGGCTTACCTCATCATAAAATTCTAATAAGTTTGTTACTGTTGATCTACCTTCTCTGAAGCCATGTTGCCTCACTGACAAAAAGTTGAAGGATTCCAAGTGAAGAGAGATATGTTTCCTTAGTAGTTTCTCCATAACTTTGCAAACTATGCTGGTCAAGGAAACTGGTCTATAGTTCAGAGCCGTATCCCTCCTTCCCTTTTTGAAGATAGGTATCACATTTGCTTGTTTCCAGCAACTTGGAATCTCCCCCGACTCCAGTGACTCCTTAAATATGATACTTAGTGCCACTGATATTGTGTTTGCGCATTTTTTAAGCACTTGAGGGGATATGTCATCAGGACCTGTAGCTTTATGAACATCTAAATCCATCAGCGCTTTGCATACCTCTGTGGCTGTAAGGTTGATGTTCTCTAATACCTGCCCTTGAGCTTCTATCACTGCAATCTGAGGGGGTGGGGTATTTTCTACTGTAAATACTGACTGAAACTCCTTGTTCAATTCTTTGCAGATCTCTTCATCCGTCTCAGTGATGCTTCCATCCGCTCTCTTTAGCCTTAAAACCTGTTCTTTTACCTTCAGTTTTCCTCTGATAAAGCTGTGGAAAAGCTTGGGATTTTCTTTAGCCTTCCTGGTGATGTCCCTCTCATAGTCTCTCTCTGCCTCTCTCCTTTTACTTAGGTAGTCATTTCTTGCTCTTTTGTAGGTTTGCCAGGCATTTATGTTTTTTCTCCTCCTATACCTTTTCCAGCATTTGTCTCTCCACTCCTTAGCTCTTTTACACCCATTATCGAACCATTTCTCTCTGGCATGAATTACACCTACTTTGGTGACAGGTATGCAGCAATCTACTATCTTCCCATATTTCTCACAAAAGATGTCATACATTTCTTGTACAGATTTGTTGTAAAATAAGGTTCTCCAGTCAATAACTGCAAAAAGCTCATTCATTTTGATGTAATCTCCTTTCGGATAGTTCCTCCTCATGTCCTCAGTGCCTCTACTCTCAGGAAGAATATCTTCAATGATATACTCCATCAACAACACACAGTGGTCACTCTTTCCAATTGGTGGTTCATACTCAATTTTTTCAATATCCAACACATTGTCTGTGAACACTAGATCAAGTAGTGATGGCTTATCCCCACCCCTGGCCCTTGTTGGTTCCATTACATGTTGGTGTAGGAAATTCCCTTGTACGCAATCTAGGAATCTTGCCCCGAATGAGTCCTCACCACTGTGTGGGTCAAGATTTATCCAATCTATCTCTTTATGATTAAAGTCTCCCATAATCAAAATCCTACATTTTTATTCCCGTGCCATGTTAACAACTGAGTTTATGACTTCAATAGTACCTATATGACTTTCCTCATAAACTTCAAGCCTATTTTGGTTCCTTGGTGGGTTGTATACAACAGTTATTATAATGCTCTCTGACCCAGTATTTATGCGAGCAACAAGAAATTCCTTGAACTCACTTTCTATAGCCAAGTTTATTTCTTCAACTTGAATCCTTTCACTTATGAGCAGTGCTATCCCTCCACCAGTCCTCTCAGATCTTTCAACCCTTTGTATTCTGAAACCCTTAGGAAAAACTGTGACACTGTTTATGTCCTCACTCAACTTAGTCTCTGTAATTGCTACTATATCTGCCTTACTGTTGTGAATCCTACCTTTTAATTCTACTGCCTTACCAGCTAATCCATCAGCATTTGTGTATAACAATCTTAATGAGGCCCCATCCCCTGATCTTCTGTCATTATCTTCTTTATCTCCCCTTTGTCTGGAAGAACTCTATAATGAAAATTTTTCTTCTCTTCTTCATTTCTTTCATCATTTAACCTTCTTGCCTCTTGCAACAAGTTTTTGATCTTTCCCATCTCTTCCTGTGTTCTGTATTGTCCAATGAACACTTCTTTGAATTCTTGAAGGTCTTTTAGACTTTTTTTTTCTCAACAATATTTCCCTACATGTTTCCCCTCTCTCAAAGGTTACTTTTGTTGGTCTCGGCTTTCCTTCCCTCGAATATTTACCTAGTTGGTGTATGTTTACAATATCCTCAGGACCACATACTACTCCAAGCTTTCTTATCAGGTCTACAATCCTAGCTTTATTTTCTTCAAGTCTCCCCTGCCATGTTGGCTCCTGGGACTCGCTTATGCCTGAGATTACCACTGTCTTCTCCTTATCAAGTGCCTGTCTGATAAGTGGGTTTGCCCTTTCCATCACAACGTCTTTCATTTTTTTGATTACTGTCTCTTTATAGTCAACTGTTTGTATGTTTTCCAGTGCCACCACCTTTACAGCCTCTTTTACTGCCACATTCCCCTTTAGTGCATCAGCAAAGGAAGTTTTCATGGCATCATTTTCCATATTCAGCTCCTGGAACTCTTTTCTGAACTGTTCAATGTTTTCCTTAATCTGGACATTCCAAGCAGCAATCTCGTCTCTCTCAGAAGAGAGGAGTGCACTAACATCTAATTCCTTTAGGTTGTCATTTAGCTGTTTGTTTTTATCTTCTTGTTTAGAAAGTCTAGATTCTAGTTGACTCTTTTCCCCTTCCAGCTTTTTTATTCTTTTTTCTAGTTCCTTTCTCTCCTGCCCTTGTGCTTTATTTGCTTCCTCCAAAGATCTTATTTGCTCTCTGAGTGTTTCATTCTCTTTCATTTCTCCATCCATATTCTGAATTTTATCATCAAGGCTTATAACCATTTCCTCTATATTCTTGATTTTCTGTTTGAGTCTCCTGATGGCTACCCCTCCTACCGACCCATGGATGGGAGAGGTTTGGGACAGAGATGGCGTCATTTTTATGTTCTCCCTCTCACAGAATATAGAAAGAAGACGAGAAAGAGGAAAAAAAAAGAGAAAAACTTTTAATTAAGCTTCACACCGAATTTTTATATCTCCATATAAGTGCTATTTAGTGACTCAGTTTATCTCTTTTCTGGTAACACACATCTTAACTTAAAAGTGTGTGAGAGAGAGAGAGAGAGAGAGAGAGAGAGAGAGAGAGAGAGAGAGAGAGAGACAGACATACAGTCACATATGATCAGCCTGTATTTAATATAGTTTTGGAAAATAATAATAATTAAATACACTGTATACGGTAATAATACTAATATTATTATTATTATTATTATTATTATTATTATTATTATTATTATTATTATTATGATTACTATTATTATTATTATTATTATTATTATTATTATTATTATTATTATCATTATTAATAATAATAATAATAATAATAATAATAATAATAATAATAATAATAATAATACAGTGTTAAATTTATCTTATTGATAACGTGTAAAGACATAATAGGGTAACAAAAACAATTAAAATGAATCATGAAATAATGAAATTTTTAATAAGGGAGGGGATAAGAGAGAAAAAGAAATTGGGTTAACTCAAGAAGAATGAAGACCAGAGGGTGCTTGAACTGTGTACGCATCATTTATAGTTTCCAGTTTTTTTGTGCGTGACACTGGGACAGTCAAGAAAACTGGAAGATAGGGTATAAGAATTAGGGAAGACAAAAGGGAAAAGAATTCAGGAGTCTGGAGATGGAAGGAAGAAGCAGCCACTGCACTGACCAATCTGCGAGGTACAAATCGCCACAAAGTACCTGTGAGATGAGGCCGCTTGGCGTGTGTTACACGGTTTTGGCAGTGAGGGAGGGATGTACCTCACTAACTCATCAAAGCAGCGATGGAAGTAGTAATGATAGGTAAGAGAAAGGGATGATACCTTACGGCAAAGAGAAAGAGAATCAGGGTTAGAAGTAAGAGAACAGTTGTTGATGAGTCTGATTGCCTGAGAATCAACTCTATCAAGAAGATAAGTATAAAAAGAAGCACCCTTGATGTGTGAGCAGTATTCTAAGCGGGGATGTATAGGACTCTTAAATTTTTTATGTAATTGGAAAGAAAAACTTAATGATGAAAACGAAACAGGATCCTCAATTATTTAGATCCAGATTTAGAATTCTGGATTGTGTGACTCATCCAATACAAGTTAGAAACTATCTGGATTTCTATCACCAGTATGGCTTCTGCAAGGCTAGATCCACTGGTAAACTTTTGTCCTATCTTACTCATGTATGGTCATCTTCTCTCAAAAACTATGGGGAATCCTTTGTCAGTGCCCTTGATATCTCTAAGGCCATTGACAGAGTTTGTAACAAGCCTCTGTTGGCTAAACTCAAGCTCATGGCTTTACCTCTTCTCTCTACTCTCTAATTTCCAGTTTTCTTTCTGACCGTTTTATATCTGTGGTTGTTGACGGCGCAACATCTAGCTTCTTTCCTTTTACCACTGGTGTTCCGTAGGCCTCTGTTCTTTCACCTACTCTGTTCCTTCTCTTCATCAAAAATCTTCTTCTGTTCCCATCCTCCTCGCTTCTCTATGCCTGTGCAGATGATTCAACCCTTATTTTTTTCTCTGCTTTTTTTTACATAACCTTCATCTGCTACTTATAATCAATCTCTTATCATTCTTCCCTCTACCCTCAACTCCGATTTGCAGAGGGTATCTAAGTGGGGCACCCAAATCTTAGTTAAATTTAATGCCTCCAAGAGAGTTTCTGGTGAGCTCTTTATTTCCTTCTTCATCTGATAGCTGTATTGTCTTCGAAACTAACGAAATTTAGCCTCTTAATTCTGTAAAAATATAAGGAATCCAGATAGCCTTTATCTTTCTTGGAGGAATCACATAATCCAAATGTCTAAATCTGCATTAAAAAAATCTGGGGCTCTGTTTTGTTTTTGTCATTACTTTTCCTCCTTCCAGTTACTTAAAGTATGGGGGTCTTCGGTTTACGATGTCCTTGACTTACGATGTTTTGTGGTTATGATGCTTCTCCCATAAATTATTAATAAATCCTTTTTTCGACCTACGTGGTTTGCGTTGTAAGTATGAACTTTGTGCTTGGAACAGTTTGTTGAGCATGGAAGAATGCGTCGTCATGCGGTATTGCTGTGTGCGCATATGTCAAGTTAATGCTGTTATTTATTTATTTGTTTATGTATTTGGTTATGTGAAGGACTGAATTTGAATTTATTAAGAAAGTTACCAAATACATAGTCGTAAATACGATTTTCGCGCATGGAACAGCTTGTTGAGTGTGGCAGAAAAATGTGTTGTTACGCGGCTTTGTAGCGTACGTATATATCAAGTTAAGTTTATTATTTATTTATTTGTTTATGCATTTGGTTATATGAAGGACCTATTTTAAATTAATTTACAAAATTACCAAATATATGTACATATTCGTAATTACGAACTTCACTCTCGAGACAGTTTGTTGAGTGTAGAGGAAGAATATGTCGTCATGCAGCATTAGACTGAGGAAGACGTGTCACCCAGTTCCCGCTGGTACTCCACATTGTTCTCATGCTTATCTGCTCTTTTGTTTGAGTCTCTTGTGTTTGTTATAGTTTTTGGTCTGTATTATGCCCCCGATGCAAATAGGAGATTCTTATGATTGCAGTGCTTTGAAGACAAGAAAAGCCAACACCATGAAAGTGAAATTAGATATAGTGATATGCTTCCAAAGGGAGAAACTGCTACCATCATGGGCCGATCACTGGGGTTAAACCATATGACCGTGGCAACGATTATCAAGGATAAAGATTGCATCTTTGAACATGTGCATGGTTTTGCTCCTATGCAGTCCATTGTGATTACAAAGAAGGGTAGTGGCCTAATGATTGAAATGAAAAGGTAGGTAGTGCTTAGGCTGGATGACCATCATCAGTGGTGTATCCCAGTGAGCCTCATGTTGATTCAAGAAAAACTAAAAGATTGTTTATTGCTGTGAAAAGGGAATTGGAAAAAGAATTGAAAGTGAAGAGTTTGTGGCCAGCAGGGATTAGTGTATGTTCTTTAAGGCTAATAAGAATAACCATAAGGTGCAAGGTGAAGCTGTTAGTGGTAATGAGAAAGCAGCAATTGATTTCCTTAGTGTGTTGGCTGAGATAATTATGGAGGGGGGTTATCGTGCTGAATATGTGTTTAATGTAGAGGAGTCCTGCTTCTTCTGGAAGTGTATTCCTAGTTGTATGTATATTGTCAATGAGGAGAAGACAGCACCATGCCATAAAGTCAGGAAGGAGAAACTGACTTTGCTTATGGGGGCTAATTCTGCTGGCGACTTCAAGCTGAAGCCCTTGTTGATGTACCTTGCTGAAAATCCAAGGGCACTTAAGGGTAATTGGTAGAGTCAATTGCATGACATCTGGAAGTTGAACAAGAAGGCTTGCATAACCTTTCAGATTTTCGAGGACTGGTTCAACAATCATTTGTGCCAGAAGTGGAGAGGTATTGTGCTTCCAAGGGTCTGCCCTTTAATGTGTTGATAGTGCTGGACAATGCCCCTGTCTCCCTCCCCATTTAGATGACTTTCATCCTAATGTCGAGGTGGTGTACCTTCCACCTAATACCACTCACTATTACAGCCAATGTATCAGGGTGTCATTGACTATTTCAAGGCCTACTACCTCCGCAGGATAATCTCTATAGCTCTCAGGGCTGCTGAAAAAGGTCAAGAACTTGACTCTCAAAGAATTCTGGAGGTCTTACAACATTCTTCAAGCTGCCAAGATCATTGCTGATTCTTAGGAATAAGTAAAGCAAAGGATTTGAATGAGGTATGGCAGAAACTGTGTCCCCAGTTAGTAAATGACTTCCATGGCTTTGGGGAGACAATTAAGGCTGTCACCAAGACTGTTGTTGCTCTGAGAAAGGTGCTAGGGTTTAAGGTGGGGGCTGATGATGTAACAGAGCTGCTGTAATCTCATGGAGAGAAGTTATCTGCTGAGACCTCATTCAACTGGAGAAGCAGATGATTGAAGACGAAGAAGAAATACCAACCACAGAGCCCAAGAGATTTACAAGCAAGGGTTTGGCAGAAGGTTTTGCCCTGATAGAGGAAGGGTTGGTAAATTTGAGGCTGAGGACCCCAACACTGTCAGATACACTAAGGTTGCCAGAGGGGTCATGGATTCCCTGTGGTGTTACAGGGAAATTTGGAAGGAGAAGATGGCATCCTCCCAGATTTGCCTGGAACATTTTGTCAAGAAGGTAGCGCCCCCAGCTACAGTTCCTCCACCGTCTAATTCAGCTGCCTCTCCAGATTCACCTGCCCTAGTGTCTCCAGCACCTGCTGCAGATTCTCCTGCCTCTCCACACTCACCTGCCACAGTCTCTTCAGCACCTGCCTCTCCTGCTTCCTCCTCCTAATAAGCCTGTCTCTCTCTCCCTCGCAATGCCCCTTCCAGTGTACAAGCCAACCACTGGAATAAAGGTAAGATATACCATACTGTATATATATATATATATATATATATATATATATATATATATATATATATATATATATATATATATATATATATATATATATATATATATATATATATATAGATATATATATATATACAGTATATATATATATATATATATATATATATATATATATATATATATATATATATATATATATATATATATATATATATATATATATATATATATATATATATATATATATATATATATATAAAGAATTGTTCTCTTGTTTTAGTCCTTGTTATATTTTCATATATCATACAGAGGTTGTTTTTATGTCTTAGATTATGAACTTTTCAACCGTGTCAGTATAGGTGGGTGACTAAGTGCTTATTCAGGTGTATTCCAACTTACATGGAAAATCAGGTTACGTCATGTCTTGAGGAACAGAACTATGATGTAAGTCGAGAACTCCCTGTATAAAGATTGTATCTGTCCCTACTTAGAATATTGCTCGCACATCTGGGGTGCATCTTCTTATACTTATTGCCTTGATAGGGTTGAATAAAAGGCATTTTGACTCATAAATGGCACTTCTCTTTCTCTTTGCCATAAGATATCATTCTTTTCTATTTTCTGTCACTACTACTGCCATTGCTGCTCTGATGAGTTAGTGAGTTGCATCCCTCCCCCACTGCCTAGGCTGTGTAACACTCGTCAAGTGACCTCATCCCACTGGTACTATGGGGAGATGTGTAGCTCGCAGATTGGTCAGTGCAGCAACTGCTTCTTCCCATCCAGACTCTGGAACTTTCCTCCTTATATCTTTGTTTATTCTTATGACCTATCTTCCTTCAAAATTCAGATCTATCTTCATCTCAGGGCCTAATCCTGCCATATATCCAGGTCATTAGTATTTTGACTATTCTTTAAGCCTGTCCTTTTCCTGTTGTGTATCATTCCCTTATTTCTGCCTTGTCCTATAACTACTTTTTCTTCGTCTTAATACTCTCTTGTGCCGGGCCTGCTGAGGGCAGTATACTTGCTTGTTCCAGTGTTACATTCCTGAAAAAATGTTAATTGATTAAGATGGAAAATTATGGTAGTTTTGAAGATAATAGGGCTATCAGGAGAAGAAGAAGATAAAGAGATAGCCTGACACTGTCTTGGAGGCATTAAATTTAATAGCATTTTGGGTGTCCCACTCAGATACTTTCTGTAAATCAGAGTTGAGAGTTGAAGAAAGAGTGATGTGAGACTCATTTCGAGTACCAGATTAAGGTTGAGAAGAAAGGGCAGAGGCAAAAGGAAGGGTAGAATCGTTGGCACAGGCATAGAAAAAAGAGGAGGGTTGGGACTGAAAAAGATCATTGATGAAAAAAGGAACAGAGTAGGTGGAAGAATTGAGCTCTGTGGAACACCACTGGAATCTGGGAATGAGCTAGATGTTGCGTTGTCAAAAACTACAGATATAATATGGTCAGAAAAAACTAGATATCAGAGAACAGAGAGAAAGGGTAAAGCCATAAACAGGAAGTTTTGCCAATAGAGCCTTGTGCCAGACTTTCAAGAGCCTTAGAGATATCAATAGCAATGGCAAATGATTCCCATTAGTTCTTCATAGAAGGTGACCATACATGAGTGAGATAGGACAGGAGGTCAGCAATGGATCTTGCCTTGTGGAGGCAGTACTATTGATGGGAAATATGAGAGTTTGATTTAAGATTTTTCAAGAAGTGAGAATTGAGCAAAGTTATAAATACTTTAGTGGTAGAAGAGGTTAGGGCAATAGGTCGGTGGTTGGAAGGTATAGAGTCATCACCCTTTTAGGAAAAGGCTGAACTGGAGCGTGCATCCAAGACGAATGATAGAATTAGTTGAGAGTAAGGGGCAAAAGCAATAACAAAACACAAAAAAACTGTTCATCTGCAAACTTCTTATCATTTGGTCTGGATGCTTTGTTCGTCTTTAGAGAGTAAAGAACTGTATGGAGTTTGCATGATGAAAGAATAAGGGATGGCGTAGAGTTAGAGAATGGTGAAGTATGATGAACAGAGTTGCTGGATTCTCTTGTGGGAGAGTTTGCAAAAATATTGAGAGCGAAAGAGAGTGGCTTTGTCTGTGGGAGAGCCAGCTATAGAACCATCAGAATAAATGAAATTAGGAAAGCTTTAGTTACAGAAGTTTTTGGAGAAGTATTGGCTACGGTTCAGAAATATTTATTGGTGGGAGGGAAAGATTTAGTCCTTTGAATCTAAGCAGTGCAATAACTCCTAGCTACAATAAAAGCAGAGCACTTTTCATGGAAAGAGGATGAGTGCCTCCATTCCTTAGGTTATGACCTCGGCAACTTTTAGGGCTACCTGATCAGGGTTATGGCCCGAAAGCAGAGGTCATCCCATGGAAATTCAAAGAGATAGTTACGCAAATCATCACGTTGGGTATGCTCGAAATACCAAAGGTGGTGCTGAATAAGAGGAATTGATGGAGGGGGGGAGCAAAAATGGAAGAGATTGATATCAAAGAGTGGTCAGAGTTACCAAGAGGGGAAAGTACATAATATGAATAGTTTGAAGGATTAGAAATAAAGAATAGGTCAAGACTGTTAGCTGCATGGCATGGTGATTGAAACATGAGTAGGATCTTTGATAATCTGCTCCAGATCATGAGTAACAGAGAAAGCAAGAGCCTCACTTTCTCCCACATCAGTGTAAGTAGAATGGAGCCACTCACTGCGGTGTACATTGAAGTCTTCTATGTAGAACTTAAGCTTGTGGGTGAGAAGATATCCAAGACTTGTGGAAAGAGGACAGATCTTTAAATATGGACAAAAAGTCAGTGGAGTTAAGTGAGCAGTAGAAAAATAAAGACAAATAGAGGTAGTGGAGAGATACAGTAGATATTCAGCCAGAGAGCATCAAAGTCAGGAGATTCAAGGTCCATGAGCCTTGCAGTTGGGGTGTTAGTGTTACAGTAGGTTCAGATCCCACCTTTGGAATGGAAACGCGAATACAAGTCATAATGAGAGATTTGAAATGGGACAGGGGGTGCACGGCTAGACAACTGGATTTCAGAAAGAAGAAGATCAGGGAGGGATGTACTCAAGTGCTGTTCCACTGATGCAAGATTGGAATTCAGACCACTGTTGGAAAAATGCATAGTGTATGTAGCAGATCTATCAAGAGGTAAAAGGTTATGGACAAAACCATTACTACCACTAAGCGTGTCTACCTACATGCCAATAGTGGTGTTAGCATATTATATTTCAAACAATATGTTTATAAATAAGTAATAATGATAAGAGGATATAAATGTGTACTATAAAGGTTAATAAAAGACCTAGCAATGTAACTTGAAGGCGATATACTGTTCATGTTCACTATACCACGGTCCCTATCTACCATTTCCCATTGATTTAATGATATGACTCACAATGGATCTGTCGGAATCAAACCCAGTCGTAAGTAGGAGACTGCCTGTATTATTATTATTATTATTATTATTATTATTATTATTATTATTATTATTATTATTATTATTATTATTATTATTATTATTATTATTATCTGCCTTTTCTTGGCATAACTGGAAATTTCTTAATAATTCTTCCATGTAGGACTGTATCAAATGCTTTCTGAAAATTTAAGAATATGCAATCTGCCCAGCCCTTTCTTTCTGGTAAGATATGACTTACTTCATCGTAAAATTCTTGTAAGTTTGTTATTGTCGACCTGCTTTCTCTTATTCCATGCTGTCTCGCTAACAAAAATTTGAGAAACTCCAAAAGAGAAATGTGTTTGCTCAATAGCTATGCAAACTATGCTGGTCAAGGAAACAGACCTATAGTTTAGAGCTATCTCTCTCCTTCCCTTTATATAGCACATAATAGGATATGTCATCAGGCCCCATATCTAACTCTATCATTGCTATTTTTTTTTATCTAGCTGAAATGACGATGTTCTCTAATATTGCCATATAATTTCTCATCTCTGCAGTGTGAGGGGCTAGAGATTTTCTACTGTTAAAACTAACTGTAACTCCTAATTCATTTCTTTGTGGATCTTTTCATCCGTCACAGCAATGTTTCCAACTGCCTTCCTCTGCTAAAAAACTTGTTCTTTGACCTTTAATATCCCTCTGTCAAAGCTGTGGAAAAGTTTGCAGTTATTTTTAGCCTTCCTGGTAATATCCTTTTTGTAGGCCCATCCTCCACTCTTCATGTACTTAGGTAATCACTTCTCACTTGTTTGTAAATCTGCCGGGAATTTACTATCTCCTCCTATGCCTATTGTGGCATATGTCTCTCCACTCTTTTTCTCTCCTACACTCATTATTGAACTATATTTCTTTGGCATATATAATTCCTATTTTGGTAGAATGCAAGCAACATCTATCCTCTCATATTCTTCACAAAATATTTTTCATGTTTCTTGTACAGATTTATTGTTAAATATTCCCCCTCAGTAAATTCATGCAAACTGATAATTAATTTTGAAGTAAACTTCCTCTGGATAGTTCTCATTGAATTACTTCTTGGTTCCTCTACTCCTAAGCAGAACATATTCGATGATATACTTTATCAGCAGCATACAGTGTGTGCGTGTGTGTCACTGGTAGTAGGAAGACAAAAGTGTCGAAAGAACCTAACCTAAACTAACCTTTCGACATTTTGTCTTTCGACACTTTGTCCTTCGACACTGTCTCTGCACGGTGTCATTTAATCATTATACAGTAGTTATAATTGTTTGAACATTTAAACAGTTACTTCTGAATATTATGACATTTATTGTTTTATTAATCTTCAATTTTCAGTTTTAAGTTCCCTTGTTCGTGTGTTGATGTACCTGATTAGATGTGATAATTTACTGTTGTTTAGTAATCACCTGTGGTTACCTTCAGTTAACTACATATATTCTTTATAATAAGAGTGCAAATTTTGAATCCTTGTGCATACAATTTTATGAGTTTAAACTTCATACAGAGCAAATACAATGTCAATTACTTTTATCACTGTATCTTTTCATACTTCATTCTTATCATTTACTCGCAGATTTTGTCTCAGTTCAGAAACTGTCTTATTCTGATATCTATAGTAGAGGCTTTAAGAGATGATGATAAGCGATACATTTATTAGTTAAAATTTCTTTTCCCTCATTAAAGAATTCATATTTACCTATTCTACACAGGTTCCTGATGTTGACGCAGAACTCTGTTCAGCTCCCCTTATAGAGGTGAATGTATACTATTTTTTTTTTTAAATGAATGACTGAGTATATGAATAACCAATTAAATAGATAGGAAAACTGACCTGAATGTATTAATTAGTAAGCTGTTTAGTTTCCTTCATAAATATAATTATTTTTCATATTCTGTACAGGCATATTTATATATAACTATGCTCTTTAGAGGAGAGTTCACTGATGTCCTCATTTACATATTGCTGTATTGAGGAAAAGGTAGGCTACTTCTTCAAAATGACGATGAATATGAATATATAAATAAGTAGATGAATATACAGATTGTAAAGCTGAAAGATGAAAGGCATATCTATATAAGTAATTGCTCATATTTTGAGTTTTAAGGTTATTAGACCAAATTTGTAAATTAACCTTTCACCAGCATAGTCACTATTGCCAGTTTATACATGCAAAGAACTTGTTGAAGACGCCTTAACCTCGAACTTCAAAATCACTAAAACTCAATATTTGACTCTTTGTAGGCAGAGGCTACAAAAGAGGCATATGACGAGTTCTATATGAATTTGGACACAAAGGAAGGAGAAAATAACTTGAACCAAATGGCCAGACAGCGGGACCGAGCTGAGATGGATGTGCATCAGGTTAGGATAATAAAGGATGCAGATAGAAATGTTCTGAAAATGAAGAGAATGTGTTAAGGTAGAAGGAATATTTTGAGGGGTTGGCATATGAAAAAAATGAGTGAAAATAAGATGGATAAAGTGGAGATAGTGGATCAGGATGTGAATTGGATCAGGGAGGACGGCTATAAAGAGAATGAAGATAGGAAATGCGGTTGGTCCAGAATATATTCCAGTGGAGGCAAGATACTTGGGAGAGATAGAAGTGGGGTTTTTAGTCAGGATGTGTATCAAAATCTTTGCAGGTGAGAGGATGACTGGGCATAAAGTTGATCAGCCACAGCATGATGATATGGGAAAGGGTAGGCAAAGCTAGATTGAGGAGAGATGCTATGAGTTGTGAGTAGAAATCTGGTTTTGTATCAAGAAGGAGAACTACAGATGCAGTTTGCTTTGAGAGCCTTGATGGAGAAATGTAGAGAATGAAAGAAGGAGTTGCATTGTGTTAGTTGATTTAGAGAAAATGAATGACAGGGTGCCGGTAAAGGAGTTTTGGTATTGTATAAGGAAGTCAGTAAGAGCAGAGAAGATATGAAGCTTGTGCAGGATAATGTATGAGGACAGTATGAAAGCAATGAGGTGTGCAGAAAGATCGATGGATTGGTTCAAATTGGGGATGAGAGTGCATCAAGGACCGAGACTGAAGCCGTTTTTGTTTATACTGGTGATGGACAGGTTGACAGGCAAAATCAGATTAGAGTCGCTGTTTGCTGAAGACACTATTATATGTAGTAAGTAGAGAACTGGTTGAAGCAAGCCTGTAGAGGTGGCAGTATGCACTGGAGAGAAGGGGAATGGAAGTCAGCATGAGTAAGATAAAGTACATGTGTGTGAATGAGAGGGAGAGAGGTGGAGTGTTGAGGTTGCAAGCCAATTTTGGGTACTCAGTAGCAGGTGCGGAACTCCAGGGGACAGGAAATGAAAGATATCTAAAAATAAATGTGTAGACAGAGTTGTATCTAGAAATGCATATAAATGGTTCAGTAAAGACTGCATTTTCCCTCTTAGCAATTTTAAGGGTTGCCTTCAGGCCCAAGGACAAGGAAATGTGCAAAATAATTAATACACCTCATGTGAGGTCAAAGATTGAATATGAAACACCTTTTTGGAATCCACACTTAAAAAATCACATGAATAATCTGGAAAAAGCTAAAAAATAAAAAAGAAAAACTCGCCACACGCTGGTCACATAGTTACACAATATCAGTTAAGAGAAAAGGGTGAGGAAATTAGACTTAGCATCACTTGAAGACAGCAGGAAGAGAGGGGGTATGGTGATAGTTTGTAAATTCCTTCATGGTTCTGACAGAGTAGACAGGGAACAATATTTTGATATGGATATCTCTAGAACTAGAGGTCATAGTTTAAAACTTCATAAGAGAGCTTTTTATGCAGGATATAAGGACGTTTTCTTGTAGTGTAAAAATAGTTAATGATTAGAATTTGCCATGCGAGGAAGTAGTTAATGCTAACAGCATTCATAGTTTTTAGAACAGATTTAAGTATCATTGAGAATAAAAATGGAAACGTTCAGGAGACATGAAGTTACAGACATAGACTCTTTCCCGTAAGCACAATTAGGTAAATAAATTGGAGCAGGTTTGTGTGGATGAGTTGCTATGTGATGAAATGCTGGGGGTAAACCAGCTGCGACTGTCAGGTCTCATGGCAAAATATCCTTTCCCACTTACCTTGTTAATAAACCAAGCAGGTTGGTGGGGAGGGAATTGTGGCAACTGTTAAGCCCAACTTATCTAAAAGGAGTGACCAAGGTGTGTTTGGCTAATAGTGAATGTGTGCTTTGACTTGACCACCCTCTTACAAGGGGATTGTGACCATTGTATATGTATGTATTAAAAAAAACATGGACTGTCTTGCAACATTACCCAGTTTCATTACTTCCAGTTAGAAGTATTGATCCTTATTAGCCAGTTGTCTGACCACTCGGCAGATCAGTTACATGTATATGAAACATGTGAGTTGGAAATTGATCCCTGTGGAACTTCATTGGTAAGCATTTTCCTGTCAGGCATTTGATATTATACTCTGACCTGCTGTTATCTTTCTTCTATACTGGAATTTTTATCAACTGCACTATATTTCCACCTATTTTTTCAACGGCTTGCAGCTTCTTAAAAAGTCTCCCATGTGAGACTTTATCAAATCCCTTTGAAAATCTGAAAGTCTAAGAACATGTAATCTGCCCATTTGTCTTTCTTATAAGAATTGGCTTACCTCATTTTAGAATTGTATTAAGTTGGATATTATAGACTTGCCTTCCTTGAAACCATGTTATATCACTGACAGTACGTTGAAGAACTCCAACTAAAGAGAAATATGTTTTCTTAGTAGTTTCTTCATAACATAGGAAATTATGTTAGACAATGAAACAGAAGTATGGTTTAGTATTGCAGTGACATCTCAGATATGATGCACACTGCTACAGATAATGATGCTGTACATTTCTTAAGTATGTAAGGTTAAGGGGATATATCATCAGACCCTATAGCTTTATGAGCATCTACTTCCATCAGTGCTTTGTGTACTCCTGTTGTTGAGAAGATGATGTTCTCTAATACTAACCCAGGTTCTCCCATCTCTGCAGTATGAGGAGGGGAGTAGTCTCTACTGTAAATACCAATTAAAACTCCTTGTTGAACTCTGTGCAGTTCTCTTCATCTGTCTTAGGAATGCTTCCGTCTAATACTGGCCTATGCTCTATCATATCTGCGTAATATTAGGGGGTTAAGTACTCTTTCCTATAAATACCAACTGAATATTCTTTACTGTCAATTTTAAATGAAAATCCCTGTTCAGTTATTTGCAGAGAATCTTCATCCGTCTCACTAAAGTTTTTCCTCCTGTTTTCAACTTTAAAACTTGTTATATGACCTTTAAATTTCCTCTGACAAATATGTTAAGTTTCCTTAGCTACCTTGTAATATCTCTCATATGCCCCCTCTGCTTGTCTTCTTTTACTTAGGTACTTATTTCTTGCCCATTTACAATTCTTCCAGACATATTAACTTTTCCTCTTCATATATATATATTCCAGCATTTTGTCTCTCCACTCCTTTGCCCTCTTACTGAATAATTTTTCTTTGGCATGAATATTTCCTATTTTGGTAGACGATATGTGACAACCAACTATCCTCTCATATTTCTCACAAAAGATATTGTACATCACTTATACAGATTTCTTGTTAATGAAGATGATGTGTTTGAATGATATGATAATTGTGTCATGAACGAATAAAGTGAGAAAGGTGTAGATGAGGCAGAGATAAGATATTGGAAGAAAGATATATGATAAATTGGACCATAGAGTGCTGACTTGTTTGGGTACATTGTAAGAGGGATCAGTCCCAGAATAGACACGAGTAATTTTTAGGCACAGTTCGGGAGTGAGGTTAGGTTTGATTAGGCACATGCTAGGTAAGGTTAGGTAAGCCTAACTTCAATCCCTTATTATACACCTAAAGTTACATAGATGGCTGTTCTGGGTTTATATCTGGAAATAGTGAATGAGGAACAAATAACATACAGTAAGTGAAGATATTAACTAACTTGGGTGGAGAAAACGCTAATTGCACATGGCATGTCTTTGCAGCAGGGAAGTGTTTGCAAGAGATAGGGATGGGTGGAGAGTGATTGTGAAAACATGACATAGTGCAATGGATAGTCCTGCACCTGCTCAATGCTGAAGACTGAGATGAATGGGTGAAGAGGGGGTAGCCTAAAGATGATACAGTGGAGGTAAACCGAGTACAGCTGTCGGGACCCCTCAGGAAACAAGCTTACACTGCGTAATTACCTAATTGTCTAATTGAAATTACATAAATGTGCTTACGGTTACATTTTTGTACTCAATGATACTTATCATACTTGTCCTTAAAACTATGGATTAAATTTGCATTAACTACCACATTGTTTACCGACTTCCAGTCATTAACTGCTCTTACACTAAAAAAGTACTTCCTTACATCCTGCACAGAAGTTTTCTTATGAAGCTTCGAACTATGACCTAGACTTCTAGAGCCCGCCATAATCAAAATATCGATCCCTATCCACTCTGTCATAACCATGAAGGAATTTAAAAACAGTCATAATCATTCTTCTAGCTTCGAATAATGTTAAGTCTAGTTCCCTCAGCATCTCCTCATAACTGAGATTGCGTATTTCTGCCAGTGCTATACATTTCCGGAGACAAATCTGCCATTATGTTTACGCCTAGATCTCTCATTTTGTCTCTTGAAGTTCTGATCCTGCTATTGAGTATCCAAAGTTTGGCATGCTAGCACCTTTTTCCAGTCTCATTGCCATACATTTTGAAGTACTGAATTTCATTGGCCACTTTTCTGACCACTCATGCAGATTATTTAGGTCTTTCTGAAGTTCTCTACCATTGATCTCGTCTCTTACTTTCTTCACAATCTTTGCATCATCTGCAAACATATTCAAGAATTCATTTACATACTTTGGTATGTCATTTATATATACAAGGAACAAAAGTGGGCCTAAAAATGAACCCTGTGGAACCCCACTAGTAACCCTTCTCCATTCAGACACTGAATGTCTCACTCTAGCCCTCTGTTCCCTTCCTTCTTAGTAAGTATTTATCCATTCCAAGACATTTCCACCTATTTTCGCTATTATTTGCGGCCTCTCAATAAGTCTCCCATGTGGGACTGTATCAAATTCCTTCTCGGAATCTAAAAATATGCGATCTACCCAGCCCTTTCTCTCCTGTAAGACCCGGCTTACCTCATCATAAAATTCATCCCCAAGGCGCAAATATGTGAAGGATGGAGTTAGTGAATTCTGGCGATTGGTCGTACTTTGAGTCAGCCAACCCCTTTTAAATGGGCATTGCAGATG
The DNA here is from genome assembly GCA_037179515.1 of Halocaridina rubra. Lineage (NCBI taxonomy): Eukaryota > Metazoa > Arthropoda > Malacostraca > Decapoda > Atyidae > Halocaridina > Halocaridina rubra. Next base: position 27,728 of record JAXCGZ010000692.1, read on the forward strand.
TTGCATATGTATGTATGTCATACAGAAAAGTTATTTTCGTATGGACGGCGTCTCGGCTCTTAGTTGAAAAAGTGAACTATTTTATCATCGAAAAATTAATTGAACATTATTAAGAGGTAAAACTCGTCAGATCAGAAAAAAAGAATATCATAAGTTTCATGGGCCTCTGACAAGAACAAAAAATATAAGTAGTACTACATCTGGTAGGGTGATAAAGTTCTTTATCGACATTGAGTATGTTGTCCTATATTCCCTACAGTAAACAGATTTTATGCAGATTTTAGAAGTTTACATGCTTATGCAGATAAAGAGATTAAAACTGAAGTAATAAGTACTGCATTAATATAAAGGAACATACTTAGATAACGGAGATGTGTTAGTTAATATAAAATTTTATTCTAGTTTCATGTAGTTGACAACTACACATATGGAAAGGGAGTTCTATAATTTCTATTAAACAACTGGTTCATGAACACTCCAGATGACCAAGTCCGTCACATACGGGTCATGTAATACCGACATATCTGAAGAAGTCAAGAGATGCATCTCCAAACATCATGAGTTTAGAATTTTTTTTTAGACTGGGACTTTAATTACAAGAATAATAGCTAGCTTACGTTTACTATACCTCTCTAGGGCTGATTGGATAAGTGAATGATACTAATTGGGACAGTTTGAAATTAAAGAAAATGGGACTCCTTTGATATGATCTGGTCTCGCTTTCTTTAAAAAAAGAAAAGAAAAAAAAGGGTTAGATCCGATTGACACTGTAGACATTAAAAGGGGTTATAAAAGAGGGAAAACTTGCTGAATCACACCCTTGAAGTTACAAAGATAAGATTTTGCTTTAAACGAAAACTAGGTCATTGTTCTTTAAGAAAATGAAAGCGACTAATTTCAGTGGCGGTTGTATTTCTAGGTGAGCTATCAAGACTTTTTGATACTTGAGATATATTAGTTTTCAGTAACTTCACTGAGAAACCACTCTTTAGTAGCTATATCATGGAATATTTAAAGCCTATCCATACGGTTTTTATACTTATAATTAAATTATCATATGACTAGTAAAATTTACTCAAACATATCAGTTGAAAGTTGTAATCAGATATAGTTCTAAATGATAAGTACAGCGAGTATTTCCTCTTTGCAGTCACTGATGGTGATTGAATCAGCTGATGATGGCTTTATGTCTGTTGTAAAACTTCAGAAATTTGATGGTTCATGGACCCTTGAAGATGCTGCTAAGCTTACATCGATATCTTTGGAGCAACTCAAAACTGCAGATACATCTAAGGTAACATATCTACTCTATGCAACTTCTAGCTTTATGTACTTCTCAGTTATTGTATTAATATTTTAAGGCTAGAATCGCAGAAATTCGTCCAAACAAGTAACTTAACTTTGCTTCAACTTGTTATAATGCCCATTTACTTTTAACAGTGAAGTTCATTAGTTGCGTAAGCGACAATGGGATTTTGACCATTTTGCAAGTTCTTAAATTAGATGAAATAATTTTAATTTTTCTATATCTAAAATCCAATCCTTGTTCATAGAATTAATTTGAGGTTTGCCAATTGCAGAATGAGTTGGCATGGGCCACAGCTGTAGTTCTTGCACTGTTGAAGAAGAAATTTTCTGATCAAGAAGAACTTTGGATGCTTTTGTCATACAAAGCCTGTGATTTTATTTCACAGTGCAATGAGAATCCTGAAGCTTTGGTTGATACTGCTCTATACCTCTTCAGAAATGACTAACTCAAATATATATGGTCAATGCTGCTCTTTCCCACTTAGCAAAGGAAAACCACTTATTAGATGAATTTTTCTTGATTAAATGATTTCTTTTAGCTTTGCAAAAGAATGATCCAATTATATGCTGTCTCGCTCTTCAAAAAGCATAATCAAATAATATGAGGTATAATTTCGTTCCCAAGAGTGACTCACCGAGTGTGTATCTCGCAATTTAGGACGAAAACAATCTCAGAATCACAAAATTTAAATCCCTTAAAAGGTCCGATTTTCAATCTCTATAATTGTTACTAACAAACTTGGGAGTAGTAATGGCTTCAGTATCTCTTTTTCATTTGTTAGCAATAACGAGTTTACCAGTAGTAATCCAAATTATCAATAACATTGCAAGGATATTTAAAAATAAATAAATAAATAAATTATAACATGTACTGATGAATATATTCTTAGCGCAATGGTATACTGTATACTTGTGTGCACTCATGTCTTCTTTTTATTTTGTATGTTTCATATTCTTATAAATGGACACTCAGATTGCGATTGTTAATTCGACTTATTTAGAAGAATAACTAGATTAAAACACGCCTGTGATTTCATTGTCATCAAGTACTTTGTATGCTCCTTGAATGTATTTTTTTTTTCATTTAATGGGAATTTATAACTATGATTTTGATTTTTCTTAGAAGTACAACATAAATTGTATAAAAATGATGATCTAATATCATTGTCATATAAAATGTGTGTTCTAGAAGATATATTTGTGTTAATTAATTTAATGTATGTTTTCATAAACCACGAAGTCGTGTATTCCATAAATGAATAGTATTCACATGCTGTTCATCTCAAGATTGTCCAAATGTACTAGGTACAGTACTTGGAGCGACACCAAAGGGGAACAATACTTAAATTACATTTTGAATTAAATTTACAAATATAACATTTATAATATGATGCACCTGACAAGATTGTGGTCGTCCACTCCACTAAGGCTCATAATCTCCACAGAGGTTATTGATAACTGATTTGAGGATTTTGTAGCAGTAATCTATTTTTTTTTTTGTCACCTTACAAGATGCGGGATTGAGTCAAATGTTTTGTTATGTTGCACACTGCACCTATGGGTCTACTCAGCTATTAAGATGTTCAGGTTCTTAATTTTAAAAATAAGCTATATATATCAGCCGGCTATTTGTGCATGCCTAAACAGTATTTCAGTGACACTGACACTGTGAAGATATGCCAGTAACTTACAACTTCTCTTAGATTTTTGCAGTCCAGTGGACTTTCTACTAACATTTCAGATTTTACGTCACCTGTGACTCTGTTTATATATACACCCATTTAAAAGGCAATAGCTAAAGCAGGCTTTAAGAGGAGCAATTATGTTCATCCCACAAATATTATTCATGTCTGTTTCAGCATCTACGCAGTATATATTCCTATGAAACTGCCAATTTAGCTTACCTATTATCCACCCCCCTTATAAGAGGGATTATGGCTCATGTATATAGATTAAGTTTTACATTCAATATATGTTATGCTAATCTGTTAAAAGGAGTGCAATGCTTTGGGTTATTATTATTATTATTATTATTATTACTGAAATCAGTATTTTTTTTTATTTTATAACTATAGCACCTGCTCTGTTATCTTGTAAATGATATATAAAATAAATGCATCATACTTCTTCCCTCAAAATGAATCCTTATGTGATTTATGTGTCTGGAAATTTTCATGCTCACATGAGAAGCATTTGATGCCATTATCTGATTACATTTCCTTGTATTATGAGTATGTTCTTTGTATATATTACTATATAGAGTTCTTAATATGTGCATTTGATGCAATTCTCTGTGTGTGCTTAGTTATTGTGTTGTTTTTTCCAGTTTTTTTTTTTACATATATCTCCATCTTTTTTCTACTTTATGCCACCAATATCAACTGGGAGGCTGCAACTTCAGTAAAAGTAATTAGAAATTAATGGAAAAATAAATTTCCTTTAATCTCTCTTACCATACATGTTTGTTCACTCCTCTAGCCCTACCTCAAAACATTACGTGAATGGTTTACCACAAACAGATTTCAATTAACTCCAGTCAAATCCACTGTTAGCTATCCTCACAAACTGGGTAAGAGAGTACCGTCACATGCACAGCTCATCATAAAAGGCATTCCTGAAAGCCTTGGTAAAGCATATGATATATCAATGTCCTTTAAACAGCATGTCACAAACATCAAAAACGTAGTGACACCAAGGCTTCATTCCCTCAGGTTTCTTTCTCATACAATAATTTAACACAACAAAGAAACCACTATAGCAATATATAGTACAAACAATATGCAGTATGCGCTTATTGACGGAATATGCAAGCCCTGATTGGGCTTCTAACCTCGCTAGTCCTCGCCTTGGCACCCTAAAGACCATCCAAAACATAGCCCTAAAAATAATCACATGCTGCTCAGGTACTAAACCTACAGACCACGTACATCAAGAAATCAGAGTCTTCATTTTCAAAGACAATCTTGATATAAAAAACATACAAATACTCGCTGCAAGCCTCCACAAACAAACTCCACCCACTACATTACTGGGCAGAACCCCCCCACACACCAAGGAACGTCATTGCGATGCCTAACACATGATATCACACAATACTGTCATCTCATTCCCCTCGCCCACCCAAAACCAGCCTCCACAAATATATCAGTACCAAGTTATATCAAATTTCCATCCTGTCCCTTAGTGAAAATATACAGCACAAACTCCCGACATCTTTCCCTCTGAATCCCTTCGTCCCCGTTAAGACAGAGTCTGTCTGGTCAAGCTGTGATGTGGGCACCATCCAGCCTATCTGAGCTATCAGAAGAGGCTGGATGATTCTGTTAATAAAGCCTAACTAGGATGTAAGATATCGCCTCATTCAATCAAACGCGTAATTGGAGACTGCACTGCACGCAACCTTGTACGCTCTCTAAGAGTCTATATGAAAACCTGAGATTGACAGTGGCCTTTCTTCAGGACGTGGGGTTTATGGCCAAGCATCTTAGGGAACAACAACTAGACCTCATCTTTTCTTGGTTTATACTTGTCCTATCACCTGAACTCTGCATCACTTAAAGGGCTATTTCTTGCATAATTTCATCCTCTTTTATGTCAAGGCTTCTCTGGAGATTGAATCACTCAGCCTGGCTGTCCACCTGCTTGGTCTAATTATTCTATTATTATTATACCCACAAAACCTCTCTCATTTTCCACTTTGTAGAGCCACCTATTCGACAGATTTATAACGTATACATCTTGTACCTCAATATTCTTTTTCTCACCAGCACTCAGGACTCTCAAACTGAAGCTTCTGACAACTCAACTTTAGTTTCCTTTGATATAGAACTCTCCTACTATGTCTTAACTTAATGCTGCCACAAACTTTGTCCCTCCTCCATTTCTACAGAGTATCTTCATTCTATGACATTCTTTAATTTTTCTATTTACTTCCAAATTTCTCAAATTATCATACTATTGCTGAACAGTATTTATCTTACTTAACAGAGAGTTGCGAGAAACTACTTTACCTCTGCTAAAGTCTAAGCTCAGGTAACGTTCCAATTTTGACTAGGCTAATTTACCGAGCCTGACACGAAAGTCAGATCAAGTTTAAAATTTAAGCTATAATTCTGTATACTCTTTCATATTCCCAAGTTAGGGGATTGTGCGCTATGAGAGGGAGTAATAAGCTTATCCAATGAAGTATGGACTGCTTGCTTTTCTCAACTCACAATTTTTAATTTTATCTTTATGACCTTATTCTTCTGTATATTAAGTGTCAGTTTCTACATACCACATACTTAACTAAGCTCTGCAAGTTGCATCTAAATCAGTAACTAATCCAATATCACCAGAAAATAATTTTAATATAAATTTATGCACTTCAAATTTTCTATATCCCTCTTTTATTTCAAATTTGACCACAATTCACTCCTGATTCTATGTCCCTCTTCCGTCATTTTAGATCTGATTACGTAATCTTTTCTAAACATCACAAAAAATTAAATAGCCATGGTGGCATAATTCATGCTTACTATTGATTGAGATTTACCTCACCCCACCCACTCCCTTCCTGACTTTTAACACACACCTAACTATCCTTTTAAGAACTTTATGCCCTTTGATTGCATTTTCTTTCACCCAATATATATCTGTAAAACTTTCTACATAGCAATTATATTCACCCTGTTTTATGTCTTTTGTATATCAGTGAATGAAATGAATAGTAACATACTGATTTTAAAAATCCTATGTATCTTCCTATTTGAAGTTTCCTCCACGGTATCAAGGGTGGATATACTTTTAGGTTTAATCCTCGCATGATTTGGCACTAATGACTCAATAGTGTGGAAAATATCAAGACCCATGGCACTAGAAATAAAGGAATCTTGTTGCACTAAGAAGCAACACTGTTATAGGAAGTACTACATAGTAAAGATATGATGCTGAATATCCTCCCACAAACTAATGGGTTGTTAGAAGGACAGCAAAAAAGCTAGGGAATTGTCTGAAGCGGTCGCTCTTTACCACATAAAAGATGATGTTGGTTTGTCTTAAGATCTCTCAATTTGTGCTCTCACACTTTTGTGAAGACATTTTAGTCAATTTGTCACTTTTCTTCCTAGTGCCAGACTTGATACTCTGAGGTATGGTTTTCTTTTTCTTGAGGTAATTTTCAGTTTCCTACTGCCACATTAGTGTTGGAGCTAGTTCATATTCTGTTTTATTTGAAGATCACAATAAAGTATCCATACACCTTGCGGCTTCGTAATTTGTTGCTCCCCTCATCTAGAAAGGACACTTCTTATTCAGTACCTCACTTTCTTAATGTTCCTCTTTAGGAAATTTTAATGATAATTTCTAATTAATTTCTGGTATTGCGGCTATTTCTCTACTTGCCTGAGGACTGCTGTTTTTTTTCGTATTATTAGAATACCAACTGCCATTAAGCCTAGTTAAAATAGCCATTAATACTTCAGAGAGCCTTTGGGTCTCATGTCTTAGACATTTCAAATCATATGGAGTTACACAGCTTTATGGTATTTCATAATTATAGGCTGCCAAAGTCAAGATACAAGAGGTACGCACTTGGCAGGTGCTCCAGTGAACAAATAACTGATTCAATAACCACAATATAAAAGTTAGTATGTGTAAAAGTAATGCCTTAAGCCTCCAGTAGATCAAGTAATCAATTAAAATATACCCTTTATATCGGTTTAGGATCTTTTTGCCCACAAGCCAGTTTGCTCACAAGTCATTTTGCCCAAATTTTGAGCTTCTTCACCCATATGTAAGTCTATTCTCCCAATATAAAGTTGGTTCACCCACAAATATTATCCATACACAAATTGTACAAGAATAGCTATGTTGATATCCAATTAAGCATAAGCTGTGGATTTATTTAAAAAAAAAAAAAAAAAAAAAAAAAAAAAAAAATATATATATATATATATATATATATATATATATATATATATATATATATATATATATATATATATATATATATATATATATATATATATATATATATATATATATATATATATATATATGAATCTTTTTTTTTTTACCCCGACCGGGACTCGAACCTATATATATATATATATGTATATATATATATATATATATATATATATATATATATATATATATATATATATATATATATATATATATATATATGAATCTTTTTTTTTTACCCCGACCGGGACTCGAACCTATTATATATATATATATATATATATATATATATATATATATATATATATATATATATATATATATATATATATATATATATATATATATATATATATATATACACAGTAACCCCTCGTTTATTGCGTGGGTTTGGTTCCGGAACCGACCGCAATAGGTGAATTTCCGCGAAGTAGGATCACCCTATATACATAGGTATTTTACATTTATTTTTACGTTTACTGTATAAACCCTCCCTGTACTGTTAACAAACCACCCTTTACTTTATTAATAACAGCGTGCAAGCGCAAATTTATATTAAAGTGATAAGTAAACTTACTGTGAATGAGGTGGTAATGACATGGCATCGTCGAGAAGATTGCAGAAGGTCACTGAACTAACCATATTATCATCATGTTCTTGTGAGAGTTGTTGGAGTGCTTTTACGCGTTCATGCATGGCTGCCAGACGTTCGAGTGTAAGGCCAGGTTCTTTGATTTCCTCGTGGCTAAGTTACGAAGTGAATTGAATATACAGTACTTATGAGAACCCTTGATCATTATGATAAATATGGAAGTGGAGAGGCCAAGTATCCTATCAGTGATATTTTGAAATACAGTATGCTTTGGACTTGCACAAACTGGTCTCAATTCAGGTCAGTCTTCAGACATCAATTGTGTTCCTTCTCCTTCTATGATGGAAGTGGATGGCATTGAAAACTGTGAAAATGATACTAATACTCCCCCAGTAGAGGAACTCTCTTGTAAATTAGACGTTAAAGAAGATCTGCAGAAGCCGCTTGAAATTAAAGAGGAGTCTGTTGAGACAAAGGAAATGATACTGATGCTCCCCCAGTAGAGGAAATCTCTTGTAAATCAGACATTAAAGAAGATCTGCAGGAGCTGCTTGAAATTAAAGAGGAGTCTGTTGAGGCAATGGAAATGATACTGATGCTCCCCCAGTAGATGAAATCTCTTGTAAATCAGACGTTAAAGAAAATCTGCAGGAGCCGCTTGAAATTAAAGAGGAGTCTGTTCAGGCATAGGAGACTGTTATTGAAAGAACCCCTGAAGCATAACATATTAATTAGCACAACGCAAACTGTGCACATGTGAGTTAGACTGAACGAGTGAGGCAAGACAATGGAAGATGGTGGGAGAACCAAGCTTCAATCAAAATGCCAATCAGACCCCATGATACAGAACATACAGAAAAACAGTTCTGTGATTCGTCGTCTCTCACCATTTCAGCCAATAGCATTCCATGAACTATCTCACGTAGGTGCGAGCCTTTACGTTTTCCAAGACGCCAATACAGTGTATGCTATCGTACAGTATTTCACATGGTGCAGTACTGTGAGTGTATATGCTTAAATATATGTTTTTACAAATTTTTACTGTTTTATTACTCTTAGGCTAGGAAATACTTTTTTTTATCAATAAAATAATTAAAATTTCAATATGTACCAGCACACGTAGGTGCGACCCTTTTCGTTTTCCGAAACGCCGATACTGGTATATTTTACATGGTGTAATACTGTGATTATTTATGTTTTTTACTATTTTTTACTGTTTTATTATTCTTAGGCTAAGAAATACGTTTTTTATCAATAAAATAATGAAGCTACTGGAAATTTTAATATATGCTAGCTCACGTAGGTGCGACCCTTTGAGTGTTCCGAAATGCTGATACTGGTATCGTACTTTCTACGGTGCAGAGATACAAGTTCAAATTGATATTTTATTACTATTTCTTACTGTTTTATTATTCTTGGGCTGGGAAATACATTTTTTTAACAATAAAATAATGAAAATTTTTGTTTACAATAAAATAATGAAAATACTGAAAATTTTTATTTTTTTTATATTTTCGCATATACCCAGAAAAAAAACTCGCCAAAAAAAAAAACCGTGATGCACTGAATTCGTGATAGGTGAACCGCGATATAGCGAGGGGTTACTGTATATACAAAAGTAGGCTAGTCACCATGGCTAACTTCTCCCTCAAACTAATTTTGTCATTACAGGAAGGAAGTAAGGTTACTTGTAGTGCAGTATTTTGTGTTTGTGAGGATTCATTATTGGTAATTGCTTTGGTGTATTTTTTTTATATAGTTGTTTGATTTTCTAGCCAGACGATGCCAAATTCACGAGTTGGTACTTCCACAGCTTCTCTGCAACATAGACTTACAGGTAAGCCGACTTCAGATCAACTATAGAAGGGGCCCCCCACTCATCTGTCTCCACTCCCTCAACATCTCACTGCAAACATCAGTAGAGTCATCTCCAGCATGAGACATAACGTATTGGTTAAGTTCGCGGTAGTCCAGTACTGGCCAAACTTTGTTCTGGTTTGGCTGAACCACCGCCATCAATGGTAGCACTCCACATTCTACTTCCGTCCCCCATGGCACCAGTATACCTTCATCGATCCACCTCTCCACTTCTCGGTCAAATTCTTTCCTAACATGCTCTCTCACTGCACTCTCATAGCAGCCCACCTTGTTCTTTAACACCGGCAGCCCCTCTTTCAAATACCACTCCACCACCCACTTAGTACCATCAAACTCTGCAATGAAATCCTTGCCCACGATCTTGCACAGACTGGCCTTTTTTTTCATCCTATCAACTTCCCATTTTCCTTGGCTTTGACTTTTCCTGCCACCCTTCCCAGCCATGCATTCACAACTGTCACTGCACGCCTTATCCTGCCTCTTGCTACTTGCGAAATGTTCACTGGTACCAGCACATTGCCAAAACTACAAATCCATCATGAATTGTCACACAACCCAGTCTGTAAATCATATCCATTCCCATTACTACATCTATGCCAGTTATCACCTTAACAATTACAATTGCTGTAGTTCTCAGGTGTATTCCTTGCACTGTCAGCTCTATCTCTTTACTGCCCTCACATTCAGTTTGTCTTCCATCCACCGTTACTAACCCTTCTACCTTCGCTGGGCATTTCCCCACCAACTGAGAAGCACACACTATGATGGAACAACCTGAATCAACAAGTGCCCTCATAGTCCTTCCTCCTATGCTAACACTGATCACTGGCAACAAAGATGGAAACGTTTTTAGTTGTCTGAGGGGGTAGCTTCCTGTGCAGCAGTTCCCCCTTGCCCATTTCCCTGCTCACAGTAGCTGGCAATATGACCATCCTTCCCACACTTGAAGCACAGTATGTGTGGTCGTGGCTCCTTGCACTCTCTTGCCATATGAGGGCCAACACATCTGTAACAGCAATCTTTGAACATCTTATTTTCTCCTTTCCTGCCTCCTTGCTGGCCTTGCAATGGCGAGACCCCTGGCAACTGGGACCTTTGCTGCCATGCCATCAGTGAAGGTCCTCTGGCTGCAACTGTTGCAACTTCTTGACCCTCACCACCTGATGTTAGCACTCTAGATCTTGCAATTAGCTCAGTCATATCTAATGTTTCAACATCCTTTGTCTGCTGATGTTCCATGGAGATCCGATCTGGGAAGCCAGTCACAAATGCCAGGTTTACGGACCACTCCAGACCCTCTCCCTTCCATCTTGCCAGTTCTGCTAATCGCCTGATCTCATTTGCAAAATCTTCCACTTTCTCACCTGTCCAGTGTGTCTTCCCAAGCATATCGTGGGCCTCGAACGTCCCTTGTGAGAAGGCCAACTTCAATCTGCTCTCGATCTTCTTGGCATCTAACTGATCATCATCACTCATTTCAAGATACAGAGCCAAAGCATCTCCTTCCAGGTACAAAGGTATAAAACTGGCTAAATCCTTAATTTCCACTAATCTCGCCACCAACTCGGCCTTGTTTAGCCAGCAACCACATCACCTTGGCCATCATATGATTTCATCATTTCACCTCACAATTTGCCTTTTCCAGCCATAGTGATTTTTAGACTGCCTAGATAGCTTGTGGTCGAGATAGAAAAAAATTATATATACCACTTTCCTCAACTTAACTCCACTTGCACGTGTTGTAAGTTAAAAGTCCACTCACACCAGTTCAAAACCCAATTTCTTGCCCCCTTTCTCTAAACCACCACATACAAAAAGAAGTCAACACCTACACTGGGAGCTCCCGCTAAACCTCCACTACTCAATAATAAAGCAATTCCGTCTCACAACTCAATCAGTAAAGCAAATCCATCACACAACTCAACCAACTCGACAACCCCACGAGCACTGCTCTTCATCCCCAAACGTTTTGCCTAAAATGTAAATAACATCCCATTCACGGTGTTGCCAACCAGTGTTACCAGATCCTAATTATACAAAATCATAAACGAAAACTATTGTCTCCACAAAACGACAAATACAAATACAAATAATAATAATAATAATAATAATAATGATAATAATAATAATAATAATAATAATAATAATAATAATAATAATAATAATAATAATAATAATAATAATAATAATAATAATAATAATAATCATCAGCATCATCATCACCATCATCATCATCATCATTATTATTATTATTATTATTATTATTATTATTATTATTATTATTATTATTATTATTATTATTATTATTATTATTATTTTGGCAAATATCTTAAGTCATTAAACCTAGCAGAGAATCACTAGCAACTTATTTTAACAATTTAATTTATGAAAAGTACACATACAACTTATGAATGATGTAAATATTATTTTCCTTATTGAGTATCTGTTCTTCATTCCTGTAAAAGCTGGCTAGAGGCGATTTTCATATACATGAATATTTGCATATAAATAGAGCGTTACTGATTTTTAACATGGAACTTATCCTGATGCCAGGAAGATGGCCACAACTGAACTAAATAAGAATGAAGAGGTTTTATGGCAAGGAAATAAAATTAGATGAAAGGAACTGCCAGTCAATTGCCTCCCTATTCCTTTTGAAATCTACTATTCCGACAACAGAGGCATTCAGTAAGGTAAAAACTAATGAAAACATAATTTTTTGGGTATTCAAATTTTATTTGGCACCAGTTTTAGAGGCATAATTCATTGAGATTTGTCTTTAAAACTAAAACAATCAGACAATATTGATAGCAAGGTCAATATAAATAGAGCCAACTAATTTAGGCAGAAAGAAGTAATTGTTATTATGCAGAGTATCCTCTTCGCAATATACCATCTAAACTAGTGAGATGGGAGAGACGAAGCACAACCATTAACTAGCAGACCTTTCACTTTCAAGTTTGTTTCACTCACTGTTAACACATCCAGCTCTCTCCCCACAAGAATGCAATACATCTCCTCCGTTTTGCTCTCACTCATTTTGTAACAACACAAGATACGAGACCCAATTACTAGCATTCTGGCTGGAGTTCTCTTTTATTGGAACCCTATAGTATGCATTGACTTCACAGGAGAAAAATACAGACGGAGACTCCCAGTGCCTTTGCTTCACCCCCACTTGACTTTTATAACACACTAGGGAATGTGGAGGCAGTATTCATGTCCCCTTCCCCAGGAGAATGAAAAGAAAAAATGCAGAGCAATGTATACATGAAAAAAATAATCCTCATTTCACAAAACCTTGTAATCTGCAAGAAATATTTGCAATATAAACCTCACATGTAACATTTAATATTTATATAAAAAAAAACTATTTTTGCCACAGACTAATATGGTTATCTCAGCGGTTTAATCAATAGGATAGTTCATTACTATATTAGAGAGTTTGTAGACAGTCTAAAAAGACATTTGTAATCTAAGCAATATTTGGCGAGGTTTTAATGGAGTTAATTATATGAGAGTAGTATCTTTCTTTATCCAAGACAAGCGTACCCCAGAAATAAGCATTTATTTTGCCTCTTATAAGGACTGGAATAAATCAAGTTCAATCTACAACAATTTTTAACGACAATCCTAAGGTTTCTCAGGGTATGCTTAGTCAATTTAAACGATGTGTTGGTGTTCACTGATAAAACAATGATAGTTCTCTATCTAGATATATAGCATCTTTAATATAAAATCTCTCAAATTCTTCTGGGTAGAGTGGAAAAATTACAGTGATTTATTTTTCCCAGCACCACTTCTCAAAGTGATCTCCAGTACTTTTATGGCAGGGTGTATATCTTTTCCAAAAATTGACTCTAGTATTACACCAATGTTTGAAAAAATTAAAAAAAAAAAACACTAGCAAAAAAATCCCACCTTAGCCAAGAGTCACAGATTAATCATTAAGTATGCTGTTTTATATCTCTGGTGTAGGGGAGAAAGAATACAATACCAGTGCTTTGTTTTATATTTATGAGTGACAAAGGGATGGCCAAGATAATGACCCTCATCAATAATGGCCCGGTCACGAAGAAAACATGAAGACAAAGAAAAAGTATAAGATTAAAGTCAAGGCCGAGATGAGGTAATGACACAATAGGAAAAGAACAGACTGAAAGAAGAGTTGAAGTACTGAGGACCTAGAGATATGACGGGATTAGGCCCTGAGATGACGATAGACCTATTTTTTGAAGGAAGATGGGATATAAGTATTAGTAAAGACAGAAGGGGGGAGAGTTCCAAAGTCTGGAGGTGGATGGGAGGAAACAATTGCTGCACTGACCAATTCACGAACCACAAATCTCCAAACAGTACTTGTGAGGCCGCTTGGCGAGTACTACGTAGCCTCGGCAGTGGGGGAGGGATGCAACTCGCCAACTCATCAGAGCAGCAGTTGAAGTATCAATGATAGATAGAGAAAGGGATGACTCCTAATGGAGAAGAGAAAGAGAATCCGCATTAAAAGTAAGAAAAGAGTCATTAATGAGTCTGACTGCATTTGATTCAACCCTACCAAGGAGATAAGTATATGATGAAGCACCCCAGATGTGCGTGCAGTATTCTAAGCAACTACGTATAAGGCCTTTATATATATTAAGTAACTGTAAAGAAGAAAAGTACTAACGAAAAACGAAACTGAATCCTCAATTTTTTGGATGCTGATTTAGAAATTTGAATTACGTAATTCCTCAAGGACAAGTTAGAGGCTATCAGGATTTCTAATATGATAATAGAATTAAGAGGGTAAATTTCGTTAGTTCTGAGAACCATACGGCTATAAGGAAGAGAAGATAAATAGATAGCCAGGAACTGTGTCTTGGAGACATTAAATTTAAATAATATTTGGGTGCCCCACTCAGATACCTTTTGCAAATCAGAGTTGAGAGTATAAGAAAGTGTCATACGAGACTGATTAAGAGTAGCAGATGAAGGTTATGAATAAAAAGTTGAGGAAAAATGAAGAGGCCTTAGAGATATCAAGGGCGATGACGAATGATTCCCCATAGCTCCTCAGAGAAGATGACCATGCAATAGTCAGATAGGACGCGAGGTCACCAGTGGACTTTGTCTTGTAGAAGCCGTACTGGTGATCAGAGAAAAAGCATGTTAGATTCAAGACGTTTCAAGAAGTGAAAATTGAGGAAGGTTCCAAAAACATTACTGATAGCAGAGGTTAGGGTAATAGGTCAGTAGTTTGAAGGAATAGAGCGGTAACCCTTCTTAGGAACAGAGGTTGCACTAGAGCATGCTTCCAAGATGAAGGCTCGATACTGGTTGAGAGAATGAAACAAAAAGAACGACATAGCACAAAGCCAGTTAATCTGCAAACTCCTTAAGGACCCTTGCAAGGATACCATCGGGTTCAAATGCCTTGTTCGTCTTTAGTGACCAAAGAACCTTATGAACTTTGCATGAAGAAAGGATAAGGGAGGGCACAGGGTTAGAAAGAGGTAAAGAATGAGGGACAGGTCCGCTGGAATCGCTTAAGGAAGAGTTGGCAGAAAAACAAGAGCCAAAGAGAGTGGCTCTATCAGTGGGAGAGCAAACAATAGAACTATCAAAACGAATGAGAAGGGGAAAGCTTCAATTACAGAAGTTTTTGGAGAGGTTTTTAGCTAAGGACCAGAAAGAATTATTAGTGGGAGAGAAGTTAAGGTCATCAATTTTCCTTCTTATAAGGGAATCTTTAGACCTTCGAATCTGGGCAGTGCAGTGCTTCCTAGCTGTAATTAAAGCAGAGAGACTAAAATCAAATAGAAAGGCTTGTTACGACCAGTATGTCTGATCCTTGACCAGAATAGCCATCGAGTAGGTACGGTCAAACTAAGGATTAGGGGGAGAAAAAAGTTCTCATAGAGGAGGGGATGAATGTTTCCATTCCCGATATTATGATCTTTGCAGTTTTTATGGGTACCTGATCAGATTTGCAGGAAGCTTCGCAAGTCATCACGTTGGGTATGCTCAAAGTGCCAAAGGCTGCACTGAGTAGGAGGAATTAATGGACGGGGAGTGAAAATGGAAGAGATTGAGATCACATGTGTGTCATATGAGAAAAATCCTCTCTAATGAGAAGTAATGAATTCCACAACTTGTAATGTATATCTGTAAAATAAAGTGAATAAAAAAATATCTCATCAAAGAGGCAAAAATGCCAGGGTATGAAGAAGCCGGATTGTACTCAATACTTTTCTCACAATTGTGGTCTCTGAGTTAGTTTAAGACTGATATGGTGTCATGTTTGGAAGATTTCTTTTCTATTTTTAGCACTGACTATGTAGGAGATTACTCACAACTAATTATACAGTGAGAATGCAATGTAAAAGTCGAGAATATTTGACTCTGAATCCTCTGGGTCTGCTTTTGGAGAAGACAGGGCAATATTCAACTAAGAACAAAAGGTTATATATAAGACATCCGTATGTGATCATGACATGATCTATAGATAAATGTGCTTGATGCAGCATAAAAAAAATAAGTAACAGATCTCTCTCAGCTAACATAATTAATCTCTTGTTCTGGTTTTAGGACCTAAACTGACCGGTTGTTAGTTCAATGCTGTTGAGAGGTCATTGTTCCGGCTAAGGTATAATGAAAAAATACTCCCAAAAGGCACACCAATAACGTTTTTCTTCGCAATAATGCCATACCCTGCTGGATCCAGATAGGGGTTCATAAATTAAAGAAAAGGATGCAGGAGGGTAATTTTGGAATAAATATTTTCAAGGGTTTTAAAATGAATAATCATATGAACATATTACTTGGTACTAGGTACTTTGATATTTTCATGTAATATAGGTTTTGCAGCTCCTATTTTGAGTACTGGTTATAAAAAGCAGGAAAGTGCTATAATGCATAGATACTTGTATAACATACAGACTCTATTTAAAACTAAAAGACTATAATACTGCATTCCAATTTGCTATGCATCAAGTTACAGTTGTCTGTCTCCTTCTTAGAGTACTTTTAAAATTTGGAGTTTAATAAAAAATAAATATTTATAGATAACTGTCTTCACTTTACTCTAAAAGTTTAATAAATAATGACTCACGTCAGGATAATTAAATAAAAGCACATTATCTTCAGTATCACAGAGCAAAGCGCCTTTAATGACCTAATATTGAAGCATCATACTGCTCTGCATATGAGTCAAAGTGGAGCAATCCATATTTGTGCTGACTTTAATATTTACATGAAATCAACGACAATGGAACTTTCGTGTTCCTTATTTTCAGTGAAGTCAATATACAGGGTGTGCACAAAGTCTGGGTACATAGGAAATTTCACTATGCAAACCTATTCAATCGAGTTCACCTGAATTTTGTAAAGCGCATCAAAATATGCATTGAAAATGATGGAAATTATATTGAAAATATTATTCATTAACATTAGATTTAAATAAAATTGCTTTGCTTTAAAAGTATTTGTTAATCTCCTGTGTACCCAGACTTCATCTGGGTACACAGGAGATTAACACATACTTTTAAAACAAACCATTTTTATTTAAATCTAATGTTAATAAATAATATTTTCAATATGATTTCCATCATTTTCAATGCATAATTTGATGCGCTTTACAAAATTCAGGTGAAGTCGATTGAATATGTCTGCATAGTGAAATTTCCTATGTACCCAGACTTTGTGGACACCCTGTATATTTTAGCATATACATTGCAAGATGCATCCTTGAACTCGAGACGTAAAAATGAAAAAAAAAAATATGAGGAACAAGAAACATTCCCTACTAATACAACCAACGTCGATGTCATAGTAGAAAAACATATGAACTCTATTTCTTACACAGATTCAACTGAAAGAAAAGAAAGAAAAACAAGTTAAATTTCCAAATGACAAACAGTACTAACACAAACATTTACATCATGTCTTTTTCATAAATAAAAATGTACAAAATATACAGTGTTTACTTCCTATAGTATTCCTTTCACTTTTTATGTCTCTTTATCTCTATCTCTGATACAGCACTTTTGTAATGTACTGCAGCATTAACATCACAGTTAACTATAAAATAATATTATCGACTTTCAATTTATAAACATTGAAACTGATTTGTCATATTACTTTGCTACTTTGTAATATATGACTGTGTATGACCGTGTGCTAGGGTATGTTATTATCAAAGGAGAAATTATGCCTCAGACACTGCAAATGTCGTTCCTTAGGCTGCCTAGCCGGACAGCCATGAGACACTGCAGTAAGACTGTATGCATGCTGTACCCAATGACTGTTTAAAAAAAAAAATCATATGACCCTCCAGAACAGAATTAATACAGCATATATTACAGTTATCAAAGATGGCACATTGGAAAAAGCTTCTGAGGTCATTTCCCATACACATGGAGGTTTCGAGCAATTCTGAAGAAGTTTTTGCGCACCAAATGGATCGTGCCTCCAATGGTCTCTCTGGACTGCCTGTGCTGCATCTCTGAAGCTCAAGTCTCCTGTTGTCACTAAGTCGAATATGCAGGAATCAAGGTAGTAATCAGTGATATTGTATTCCTTACAGAAAGATGCAGCCTGAAAAAATAAAATTATGAGACCTTTGGCATACTGCTTCTTATTTTCATTTTGACAAACTTTCACATTCTGTGATTTTTGTGTTATCTAATAATTATGCAAAACTGTTACTGTACAGTTGCAAACAATGAATTTTCTAAATATGACAGCAAATTCATGGAAATATTGGCAGGTAGACTGTCCTGACAATACATAAGAGAATGAAGTGTTAATAGGTGATATTGCTTTGTTTTTCAATAGCTTACTTGTCTCATATCCTCAGATTACATTACACCTTTTACCTTATCTTTGGTCATAGCTGAAGTAACTAAAGGTGGTATGCCAGATTTGTCTAGGCGCTCATAATCTGGGCAGCCTTGTCGACATAATTGCAAATCATCAGTTTCATCACTGGAATT
Source organism: Halocaridina rubra (assembly GCA_037179515.1). NCBI lineage: Eukaryota > Metazoa > Arthropoda > Malacostraca > Decapoda > Atyidae > Halocaridina > Halocaridina rubra. Next base: position 46,427 of record JAXCGZ010000692.1, read on the forward strand.
CACCAATGCTATTGCTGGCAAAGTGACTATGACTGCCAGATACCTGGAAGTGTAACAAAGGATATGCTAAAAATATAATCTAAACAATAAAATAATATAAATGCGTAAAACAAAAATTTGCATTTAACATGGATGGTTGACATTCCCTTACACACACACACACACACCACACACACACACACACACACACACACACACACACACACACACACACACAAACGCAATTAGGTAATCACAATTAGGTAATCACACACACACACACACACACACACACACACACACACACACACACACGGAATTGCTCCTCTTAAATTTTTAACTGTTTCGAGTGACTAAGTGCTTAGTGGAAAACTTTACCATAATTTCCATAAATCTGAAATCCTGCAGAGTATTGTGAGTACAAAAACTTATATT
>JAXCGZ010000693.1:0-46752 GCA_037179515.1 Halocaridina rubra
TATATATATATCGTTATAATTATGATAGTGTTACCTTACAATACCTAACCTAATCTTGAAGATAACAGAGAGAGAGAGAAAAAAAAATTACCATTACAATAATGATGAATATAAAATACTTATTTTGGGGTTCTGTTGTCCTGGGGGCAATTACCCTAGGGGCAGTTTTCCAGGGGTAATTTTCAAGGTGGCAGTTTTCCGGACACCCTTTTGCTGCAGCACTTTCTATCAACTCAGCAAGTTCAGTGAGTGTGCCTTCAGGTGCGAGGGGCCTCATGAAAGCAGTGCTTTGAACCATCGTCTTCGACGAAGTGTGTGTGTGTATGATTTCCTTTACTACTGCTAAATAATAATAATAATAATAATAATAATAATAATAATAATAATAATAATAATAATAATAATAATAATAATAATAATAGTCATCATCATCAGCTGACATCGCGTTTTATTATACAAAATCAATTTCTCAATATTCCTATTATAATAAAGCATACAATATAGTATTTATGGTTGAATTATGTAAAACTGATGACCTGTCGATACGTTCGCTAATGTTGAGGTCATTTTTATTTTTAAACTCGCTATAGCCGACGCAAGTATGATGTAAGGTCTAAACTTACAAGTAAAATGCCCTTTCGTCTTAAGAACATCGTCGTTTGATCCAATGTGTCGATAGAGACCATTATTTTTTTTTCTTTCATATTTGTCTTCTTTTGCTGGGAAAGCAGAGTTGTCAAAGATAAAATTAGGCTATGTTAGATGCGTGGGTAAAATTTCTGTAACGATATAATATTCATTATTATTATTATTATTATTATTATTATTATTATTATTATTATTATTATTATTATCTTTGATGAGTGAAGGAAAAAGAATTTTTCCCTTATGTACCATTTGTTATATACATTCACATTCTCTCGACCTACGTCACATCGGTTTTATCACTAATGTTCTAACATGGATCATATATAAGTTAATTTACTCTAACAGAACCTGACCTTGATCATATCTGAAGCATTAGCAATAAACGTATTTTATATCCTCACAGATTCACCTTCTAACGACATTGTGTATCTTCGTGGTGGTTTTCGGTCGACCTAATGGAAGCTTCGTAGAGGAGGTTGAGAGCGAGGAGGCAGAGGAAGAACCAAAGAGACCTTATAGCTTCGCTTGGGCTGCTTCTCGTTATTACCACGGAATTCCAGATCGAGAACACCAAGAACAGAGAGGGGAAGATGGTATTACACGTGGTGTTTACAGGTAAGTTGGGAGAATGAATGACTGATTCAACACTCGCCAGCTGGGTCGGTCTAAAGTTCCTCCAGGATTGAGAAGAAAAAAATAAAGTTTTTAAGTTAAGATGTGTGTTACCAGAAAAGAGATAAATTGAGTCACTAAATAGCACTTATATGGAGATATAAAAATTCTGTGTGAAGCTTAAATAATAGTTTTTCTCTTTTTTTTCCTCTTTCTCTTCTTCTTTCTATATTCTGTGAGAGGGAGGACATAAAAATGAGGCCATCTCTGTCCCAAACCTCTCCCATCCATGGGTCGGTAGGAGGGGTAGCCATTAGGAGACTTAAACAGAAAATCAAGAATTTAGAGGCAATGGTTATAAGCCTTGATGAAAAAATTCGGAGTATGGATGGAGAAATGAAAGAGAATGAAACACTCAGAGAACAAATAAGATCTTTGGAGGAAGCAAATAAAGCACAAGGGCAAGAGAGAAAGGAACTAGAAAAAAGAATAAAGAAGCTGGAAGGGGAAAAGAGTCAACTATAATCTAGAATTTCTAAACAAGAAGATAAAAACAAACAGCTGAATGACAACCTAAAGGAATTAGATGTTAGTTCACTGCTCTCTTCTGAGAGAGACGAGATTGCTGCTTGGAATGTCCAGATTAAGGAAAACATTGAACAGTTCAGAAAAGAGTTCCAGGAGCTGAATATGGAAAATGATGCCATGAAAACTTCCTTTGCTGATGCACTAAAGGGGAATGTGGCCGTAAAAGAGGCTGTAAAGGTGGTGGCACTGGAAAACATACAAACAGTTGACTATAAAGAGACAGTAATCGAAAAAATGAAAGACGTTGTGATAGAAAGGGCAAACCCACTCATCAGACAGGCACTTGATAAGGAGAAGACAGTGGTAATCTCAGGCATAAGTGAATCCCAGGAGCCAACATGGCAGGGGGGACTTGAAGAAAATAAAGCTAGGGTTGTAGACCTGATAAGAAAGCTTGGAGTAGTTTGTGGTCCTGAGGATATTGTAAACATACACCAACTAGGTAAATATTCGAGGGAAGGAAATCCGAGACCAACAAAAGTAACCTTTGATAGAGGGGAAACATGTAGGGAAATATTGTTGAGAAAAAAATGTCTAAAAGACCTTCAAGAATTCAAAGAAGTGTTCATTAGACGATACAGAACACAGGAAGAGATGGGAAAGATCAAAAACTTGTTGCAAGAGGCAAGAAGGTTAAATGAGGAAAGAAATGAAGAACAGAAGAAAAATTTTCATTTCAGAGTTCTTCCAGACAAAGGGGAGATAAAGAAGATAGTGACAGAAGATCAGGGGATGTGGCCTCATTAAGATTGTTATACACAAATGCTGATGGATTAGCTGGTAAGGCAGTAGAAATAAAAGATAGGATTCACAACAGTAAGGCAGATATAGTAGCAATTACAGAGACTAAGTTGAGTGAGGACATAAACAGTGTCACAATTTTTCCTAAGGGTTTCAGAATACTAAGGGTTGAAAGATCTGAGAGGACTGGTGGAGGGATAGCACTGCTCATAAGTGAAAGGATTCAAGTTGAAGAAATAAAATTGGCTATAGAAAGTGAGTTCAAGGAATTTCTTGTTGCTCGCATAAATACTGGGTCAGAGAGCATTATAATAACTGTTGTATACAACCCACCAAGGAACCCAAATAGGCTTGAAGTTTATGAGGAAAGTCATATAGGTACTATTGAAGTCATAAACTCAGTTGTTAACATGGCACGGGGAAAAAAATGTAGGATTTTGATTATGGGAGATTTTAATCATAAAAACAAACAAAAACAAAACAAACAAACTTTATTTCCATTTCAATACAATGGGTATTCGTCAGCCAGGGCAAGCCCCAACCCCCCACTGTGGTGTCCAACCACAGCAGTTCCTGCCAGTAAACAGCTTAAACTCTCAGTCTTGGACGGGAACCGATCTTTCGACCTCGTGAATGCGAAGCCAGCGCGTTACCACTGTACTAGCCAGCAGTGGTGAAGACTCATTCCGGGCAAGATTCCTAGATTGCGTACAAGGGAATTTCCTACACCAACATGTAATGGAACCAACAAGGGCCAGGGGTGGGGATGAGCCATCACTACTTGATCTAGTGTTCACAGATAATGTGTTGGATATTGAAAAAATTGAGTATGAACCACCAATTGGAAAGAGTGACCACTGTGTGTTGTTGATGGAGTATATCATTGAAGATATTCTTCCTGAGAATAGAGGCACTGAGGACATGAGGAGGAACTATCCGAAAGGAGATTACATCAAAATGAATGAGCTTTTTACAGTTATTGACTAGAGAACCTTATTTTACAACAAATCTGTACAAGAAATGTATGACATCTTTTGTGAGAAATATGGGAAGATAGTAGATTGCTGCATACCTGTCACCAAAGTAGGTGTAATTCATGCCAGAGAGAAATGGTTCGATAATGGGTGTAAAAGAGCTAAGGAGTGGAGAGACAAATGCTGGAAAACGTATAGGAGAAGAAAAAACATAAATGCCTGGCAAACCTGCAAAAGAGCAAGAAATGACTACCTAAGTAAAAGGAGAGAGGCAGAGAGAGACTATGAGAGGGACATCACCAGGAAGGCTAAAGAAAATCCCAAGCTTTTCCACAGCTTTATCAGAGGAAAACTGAAGGTAAAAGAACAGGTTTTAAGGCTAAAGAGAGCGGATGGAAGCATCACTGAGATGGATGAAGAGATCTGCAAAGAATTGAACAAGGAGTTTCAGTCAGTATTTACAATAGAAAATACCCCACCCCCTCAGATTGCAGTGATAGAAGCTCAAGGGCCGGTATTAGAGAACATCAACCTTACAGCCACAGAGGTATGCAAAGCGCTGATGGATTTAGATGTTCATAAAGCTACAGGTCCTTATGACATATCCCCTCATGTGCTTAAAAAATGCGCAAACACAATATCAGTGGCACTAAGTATCATATTTAAGGAGTCACTGGAGTCGGGGGAGATTCCAAGATGCTGGAAACAAGCAAATGTGATACCTATCTTCAAAAAGGGAAGGAGGGATACGGCTCTGAACTATAGACCAGTTTCCTTGACCAGCATAGTTTGCAAACTTATGGAGAAACTACTAAGGAAACATATCTCTCTTCACTTGGAATCCTTCAACTTTTTGTCAGTGAGGCAACATGGCTTCAGAGAAGGTAGATCAACAGTAACAAACTTATTAGAATTTTATGATGAGGTAAGCCAAATCTTACAGGAAAGAGAGGGCTGGGCAGATTGCATATTCCTAGACTTCCAGAAAGCGTTTGACACTGTTCCACATGGGAGACTTATTAGGAAGCTGCAATCAATGGCTAGAATAGGTGGAAATGTTTTGGAATGGATAAAAACTTACTTAGAAGGAAGGGAACAGAGGGTTAGAGTAAGACACTCAGTGTCTGAATGGAGAAGAGTTAGTAGTGGAGTTCCACAGGGTTCAGTTTTAGGGCCACTTTTGTTCCTTGTATATGTAAATGACCTACCAGAGTCTGTAAATTCATTCATGAATATGTTTGCAGATGATGCAAAGATTGTGAAGAAAGTAAAAAACGAGAACAATGGTAGAGAACTTCAGGAGGATCTAAATAATCTGCATGAGTGGTCAGAAAAGTGGCTAATGAAATTCAATACTTCAAAATGTAAGGTAATGAGAATGGGTACAAGTGCAAGAAGGCCCAAGCTTGACTACTCGGTGGCTGGAGTACAACTTCAAAAGACAGAAAATGAGAGAGATCTAGGAGTAAACATACTGGCAGATTTGTCTCCAGAAATACATATAAATGGCATAGTAAGGGCAGCATATGCATTCTTATCAAATGTAAGGGTAGCCTTCAGGCACATGGACAAGGAAATGTTCAGATATATTTATGTAACCTATATGAGGCCAAAACTCGAATATGCAGCCCCCTTTTGGAATCCGCACTTGAAAAAGCACATAGCTAAGCTTGAAAAAGTTCAAAGACATGCCACAAAACTGGTGCCAGAAATACGCAATCTCAGTTATGATGAGAGGCTGAGGGAATTAGACTTACCATCACTCGAAGCTAGAAGAGTGAGGGGGGATATGGTGACAGTCTTTAAATTCCTTCATGGTTATGATAGAGTGGATAGGGATCGATATTTTGATATGGCTGGCTCTAGAACTAGAGGTCATAGTTTGAAGCTTCGTAAGAAAACTTCTTTGCAGGATGTAAGGAAATACTTTTTCAGTGTAAGAGTAGTTGATAATTGGAATTGGCTAAGCGAGGAGGTAGTTAATGCTATCTCAATCCATAGTTTTAAGGACAGGTATGATAAGTACCACTAAGTATAAAATGGAACCTATCAGGAGACGGGAAGATACGAACTTTGGGCTCTTTCCCGTAAACACAATTAGGTAATCACAATTAGGTAATCACACACAAGAAATGACTACCTAAGTAAAAGGAGAGAGGCAGAGAGAGACTATGAGAGGGACATCACCCGGAAGGCTAAAGAAAATCCCAAGCTTTTCCACAGCTTTATCAGAGGAAAACTGAAGGTAAAAGAACAGGTTTTAAGGCTAAAGAGAGCGGATGGAAGCATCACTGAGACGGATGAAGAGGTCTGCAAAGAATTGAACAAGGAGTTTCTGTCAGTATTTACAGTAGAAAATACCCCACCCCCTCAGATTGCAGTGATAGAAGCTCAAGGGCCGGTATTAGAGAACATCAACCTTACAGCCACAGAGGTATGCAAAGCGCTGATGGATTTAGATGTTCATAAAGCTACAGGTCCTGATGACATATCCCCTCATGTGTTTAAAAAATGCGCAAACTCAATATCAGTGGCACTAAGTATCATATTTAAAAAGTCACTGGAGTCAGGGGAGATTCCAAGATGCTGGAAACAAGCAAATGTGATGCCTATCTTCAAAAAGGGAAGGAGGGATACGGCTCTGAACTATAGACCAGTTTCCTTGACCAGCATAGTTTGCAAAGTTATGGAGAAACTACTAAGGAAACATATCTCTCTTCACTTGGAATCCTTCAACTTTTTGTCAGTGAGGCAACATGGCTTCAGAGAAGGTAGATCAACAGTAACAAACTTATTAGAATTTTATGATGAGGTAAGCCGAATCTTAAAGGAAAGAGAGGGCTGGGCAGATTGCATATTCCTAGACTTCCAGAAAGCGTTTGACACTGTTCCACATGGGAGACCTATTAGGAAGCTGCAATCAATGGCTAGAATAGGTGGAAATGTTTTAGAATGGATAAAAACTTACTTAGAAGGAAGGGAACAGAGGGTTAGAGTAAGACACTCAGTGTCTGAATGGAGAAGAGTTAGTAGTGGAGTTCCACAGGGTTCAGTTTTAGGGCCACTTTTGTTCCTTGTATATGTAAATGACCTACCAGAGTCTGTAAATTCATTCATGAATATGTTTGCAGATGATGCAAAGATTGTGAAGAAAGTAAAAAACGAGAACAATGGTAGAAAACTTCAGGAGGATCTAAATAATCTGCATGAGTGGTCAGAAAAGTGGCTAATGAAATTCAATACTTCAAAATGTAAGGTAATGAGAATGGGTACAAGTGCAAGAAGGCCCAAGCTTGACTACTCGGTGGCTGGAGTACAACTTCAAGAGACAGAAAATGAGAGAGATCTAGGAGTAAACACACTGGCAGAGTCTCCAGAAATACATATAAATGGCATAGTAAGGGCAGCATATGCATTCTTATCAAATGTAAGGGTAGCCTTCAGGCACATGGACAAGGAAATGTTCAGAAATATTTATGTAACCTATGTGAGGCCAAAACTCGAATATGCAGCCCCCTTTTGGAATCCGCACTTGAAAAAGCACATAGCTAAGCTTGAAAAAGTTCAAAGACATGCCACGAAACTGGTGCCAGAAATACGCAATTTCAGTTATGATGAGAGGCTGAGGGAATTAGACTTACCATCACTCGAAGCTAGAAGAGTGAGGGGGGATATGGTGACAGTCTTTAAATTCCTTCATGGTTATGATAGAGTGGATAGTGATCGATATTTTGATATGGCAGGCTCTAGAACTAGAGGCCATAGTTTGAAGCTTCATAAGAAAGCTTCTTTGCAGAACGTAAGGAAGTACTTTTTCAGTGTAAGAGTAGTTGATAATTGGAATTGGCTAAGCGAGGAGGTAGTTAATGCTATCTCAATCCATAGTTTTAAGGACAGGTATGATAAGTATCACTAAGTATAAAATGGAACCGATGAGGAGACGGGAAGATACGAGCTTTGGGCTCTTTCCCGTAAACACAATTAGGTAATCACAATTGGGTAATCACACACACACACATTGAGTTAAATGTAAAGTCTGATCCTGTGATAACGTATCTTGGTTAGCAAGTGAGTTTATCAGTTAAGAAGAATATATAGCAGAAACAGGTGGGTGTCTCCTCAGACACATACATACATATACCTTGGCTGTTTCCCCTTTAATTGGGAGGTAGCCGACATCAAGAAAGGAAAACAAATAGGCAGATTACTTTGCTCTATGGGCAATGACGAGGGAGCTAGCGACCGTTCAGATGGCACTGCTGGAGTGCCACAGCCCATCCTCCCGGCTCTTCCACAACCTGTGTCGCTTCACAACTGCCAGCTCCTCCTACTGCCCCTACCACAGGGCTATCTCTGTAAGATGCAGCCCCGTGGTAACAGCAGATGCCCATCAGAGCTGCGTCACAATCGCTCGCCACTCATTCCTATTCCTAGCACGCTCGCTTGCTTCCCTCACATCCATCCTCCTATCCTTCAGGGCTCTCCTTACTCCATCCATCCATCCAAACTTAGGCCTCCCTCTAGCATTTCTCCCATCAACTCTCGCATTCATCACCTTTTTCAGAAGCCTTTCATCATCCATCCTTTCCACATGGCCAACCCATCTCAGAACATTCATATCTACTCTGGCTGCAATTTCTCTCCTCACACCCCTTCTTGCTCTCACCACTTCATTCCTAACCCTATCCAATCGAGATACACCAATCATACTCCTCAGGCATTTCATCTCAAACACATTTAGTTTCCGTCTCTCACTTACTTTCATACCCCATAACTCTGATCCATACATCACAGTTGGCACAACCACTTTCTCATACAAAACTTTCCTAACATTCATTTCCAACCCTCTATTCTTCATCACTCCTTTCAATGCACCCAACACTTTACATCCTTCATTCACTCTGTGACACACATCTGCTTCCACTCCACCATTTGCAGCTATAACCGAGCCTAAATACTTAAACTGATTAACCTCCTCAAGTGTCTCTCCATTCAACATAACATTCAATCCAGCGCCATCCTCATTTCTTGTACACCTCATAACCTTACTCTTTCCCACATTCACTCGCAGCTTCCTTCTCTCTCACACCATTCCAAATTCTGACACTAACTGACACAGCTTTTCCTCTGAATCTGCCACCACCACAATATCATCTGCAAACAGCAACTGATTCAGTTCCCAATCGTTATCATCCCCATCTACCATTCTCAAACCTCGACCACGCACTCGCTCATTCACCTCTCTTACAACTCCATCAATATACAAATTGAACAGCCATGGTGACATCACACATCCCTGTCTCAGTCCCACACTCACTGGAAACCACTCACTCACTTCATTCCCTACCCTAACACAAGCTCTACTACCCTCATACAAACTATTCACTGCATGCAACAATTTACCATTGATTCCATATAATCTCAAAACATTCCACATAGCCTCTCTATCAACTCTATCATATGCTTTCTCTAGATCCAAAAATGCAAAATACACATCCTTACCCTTAGCTAAATATTTCTCACATAACTGCCTAACTATAAAAATCTGATCTATACAATCTCTACCTCTCCTAAAACCACTCTGCACTTCCGCGATCACATATTCTGTCTTATCCCTAATCCTATTAACCAGTATCCTACCATACACTTTTCCTACCACACTCAAACTTATACCCCTAAAATTACTGCATTCATACATATCTCCCTTACCTTTGTATAGGGGCACTATACAGGCAATCACCCATCCACTGGCACCAATGACAACATAAAGGATATATTAAACACTCTCACTAACCATTCCAATGCAGTCACACCCCCTTCTTTCAACATCTCCGCTCTCACACCATCCATTCCAGGTGCTTTACCTGCTTTCGCTTCATACAATGCCCATTTCACCTCCTCTCTTGTAATCTCTCTCTCATTTTCATCTCCCATTACTGGCCCTTGAACCCCTCCCACTGCCACTATAGCTGCCTCTCTATCTTCCTCAACATTCAGCAAGCACTCAAAATATTCTGCCCATCTTTTCCTTGCATCGTTCCCTCTTAACATCTGTCCATTCACATCTTTCACTGTCTCTTCCATTCTCGATCCACCCTTCCTTGCTCTCTTCACTTCTTTCCAAAAGTTCTTTTTATTCTCCTCATATGACCTACTAAAATCCTGTCCCCACCTAACATTTGCCAACCTCTTCTCTTCCTCTACCTTCCGCTTGGTTTCCACATTTTTCTCCCTATATCTTTCATACTTCTCCCTACTTTTACACTGCAGCCATTCCTCAAAAGCCCTCTTTTTCTCTTCCACTTTCATTTTCACCCCTTCATTCCACCACTCGCTGCCCCTCCTCATGCCACCTCCAACAAACCTCTTTCCACACACATCACTTGCATGTCCCACAAAACATTCTTTCATCAACCCCCATTCCTCCCCTAACTCCTCAATTTCTCTTTCTTTCACCCTGTCATATGCCACTCTCAACCTGTCCTGATATTCCTGTCCCTTCTCTGGCTTTTTCAACTCTTCCACCTTCACTATTTCCCTTCTATATCCCCCCACACTATTTCCCCACTCTTTTGCTACTACCACTTTTGCTTCAACCAAAAAATGATCAGACATCCCAGCAGCCACACCCCTGAATGCATGTACATCTTTCACTCTACCAATCATGCTCTTTGCTACCAACACATAATCCATCAATGCTCTTTCTTTCACTCTTCCATTTGCCACTCTCATCCATGTATATTTATTTATTAACTTCTTAAATAAACTATTACCTATCACCAACTCTTGCTCCACACACATATCTAACAGTCTCTCGCCACTCTCATTCCCACCTGGTACCCCATACTTTCCTACAACACCTTCTATCTCTCCATCACCCACTCTGGCATTCAAGTCACCCAACACAACTACATAGTTCCTTCTACTCAGACCATCCACACATCTAGTTAACTCATTCCAGAATTCATCCCACTCTTCCTCACTTCTCTCACATCCTGGCCCATACGCACTAACAAAAGCCCAACATTCCCTTCCTATCCTAGCCCTCACCCACATCAGCCTAGATGACACTTCTTTCCATTCCACTACCTGATTTACCATCCATTCACTCAGCAATAATGCCACACCTTCTCTCGCTCTCCCCCTTTCAACCCCAGACACCCTACCCGTCACATCACCAAATGCCACTTCTCCTTTTCCTTTCATCTTCGTCTCACACAATGCCAATACATCCATCCTCCTCTTACCAAACATATATCTAATCTCACATCTTTTGCTCTCTATCGTACTACAACCACGCACATATAGACACCCCAAAACTAGAGTTTGGGGAGAAGTTATTCTCCCCTCTACTCCCCTTCTTCTTTGACGTCTCACAGGATTTTCCTTCAGGTTTGACTTTAGTTTTTGTTGCATTTTTTTTTTATTTTTATCCTCAAATTACCATGGTCAAATTTTTAAGTTAAGATGTGTGTTACCAGAAAAGAGATAAATTGAGTCACTAAATAGCACTTATATGGAGATATAAAAATTCTGTGTGAAGCTTAAATAAAAGTTTTTCTCTCTTTTTTTTCTCTTTCTCTTCTTTCTATATTCTGTGAGAGGGAGAACATAAAAATGAGGCCATCTCTGTCCCAAATATCTCCCACCCATGGGTCGGGAGGAGGGGTAGCTATTAGGAGACTAAAACAGAAAATCCAGGATTTTGAGGCAATGGTTATAAGCCTTGATGATAAAATTCGGAATATGGATAGAGAAATGAAAGAGAATGAAACACTCAAAGAGGAAATAAGATTTTTGGAGGAAGCAAATAAAGCACAAGGGCAGGAGAGAAAGAACTAGAAAAACAAATAAAGAGGCTGGAAGGGGAAAAGAGTGAACTAGAAACCAAAATTTCTAAACAAGAAGATAAAAACAAGCAGCTGAATGACATCCTAAATGAATTAGATGTTAGTTCACTGCTCTCTTCTGAGAGAGACGTGATTGAAGCTTAGAATGTCCAGATTAAGGAAAACATTGAACAGTTTAGAAAAGAGTTCCTTTAGCTGAATATGGAAAATGATGCCATGAAAACTTCCTTTGCTGATGCACTAAAGGGAAATGTGGCTGTAAAAGAGACTGTAAAGGTGGTGGCACTGGAAAACATACCAACAGTTGACTATAAAGAGACAGTAATCGAAAAAATGAAAGACGTTGTGATGGAGAGGGCAAACCCACTCATCAAACAGGCACTTGATAAAGAGAAGACAGTGGTACTCAGGCATAAGCGAATCCCAGAAGCCAACATGGCAGGGGAGACTTGAAGAAAATAAAGCTAGGGTTGTAGACCTGATAAGAAAGCTTGGAGTAGTTTGTGGTCCTGAGGATATTGTAAGCATACACCATCTCGGCAAATATTCGAGGGAAGGAAAGCCGAGACCAACAAAAGTAACCTTTGAGAGAGGGGAAACTTGTAGGGAAATATTGTTGAGAAAAAATGTAAAAGACCTTCAAGAATTCAAAGAAGTGTTCATTAGACGATACAGAACACAGGAAGAGATGGGAAAGATAAAAACCTTGATGGATGAGGCAAGAAGGTTAAATGAGGAAAGAAATGAAGAAGAGAAGAAAAATTTTCATTTCAGAGTTCTTCCAGACAAAGGGGAGATAAAGAAGATAATGACAGAAGATCAGGGGATGGGGCCTCATTAAGATTGTTATACACAAATGCTGATGGATTAGCTGGTAAGGCAGTAGAATTAAAAGATAGGATTCACAACAGTAAGGCAGATATAGTAGCAATTACAGAGACTAAGTTGAGTGAGGAATAAACAGTGTCACAGTTTTTCCTAAGGGCTTCAGAATATTAAGGGTTGAAAGATCTGAGAGGACTGGTGGAGGAATAGCACTGCCCATAAGTGAAAGGATTCAAGTTGAAGAAATAAACTGGGCTATAGAAAGTGAGTTCAAGGAATTTCTTGTTGCTCACATAAATACTGGGTCAGAGAGCATTATAATAACTGTCGTATATAACCCACCAAGGAACCAGAATAGGCTACAAGTTTGTGAGGAAAGTCATATAGGTACTATTGAAGTCATAAACTCAGTTGTTAACATGGCATGGGAGAGAAAATGTAGGATTTTGATTATGGGAGATTTTAATCATAAAGAGATAGATTGGATAAATCTTGACCCACACAGTGGTGAGGACTCATTCGGGGCAAGATTCCTAGATTGTGTACAAGGGAATTTCCTACACCAACATGTAATGGAACCAACGAAGACCAGGGGTGGGGATGAACCATCACTACTTGATCTAGTATTCACAGATAATGTGTTGTATATTGAAAAAATTGAGTATGAACCACCAATTGGCAAGAGTGACCACTGTGTGTTGTTGATGGAGTATATCATTGAAGATATTCTGCCTGAGAGTAGAGGCACTGAGGACATGAGGAGGAACTATCCGAAAGGAGATTACATCAAAATGAATGAGCTTTTTGCAGTTATTGACTGGAGAACCTTATTTTACAACAAATCTGTATAAGAAATGTATGACATCTTTTGTGAGAAATATGGGAAGATAGTAGATTGCTGCATACCTGTCACCAAAGTAGGTGTAATTCATGCCAAAGAGAAATGGTTCGATAATGAGTGTAAAAGAGCTAATGGGTGGAGAGACAAATGCTGGAAAAGGTATAGGAGGAGAAAAAACATAAATGCCTGGCAAACCTACAAAAGAGCAAGAAATGACTACCTAAGTAAAAGAAGAGAGGAAGAGAGAGACTATGAGAGGGACATCATCAGGAATTCTAATGAAAATCCCAAGCTTTTCCACAGCTTTATCAGAGGAAAACTGAAGGTAACAGTACAGGTTTTAAGGGTAAAGAGAGCGGATGGAAGCTTCACTGAGACGGATGAAGAGATCTACAAAGAATTGAACAAGGAATTTCAGTCAGTATTTACTTTAGAAAATACCCCACCCCCTCAGATTACAGAGCTGCAATCTCAAGGGCCGGTATTGGAGAACATCAACCTTACAGCCATAGAGGTATGCAAGGCGCTGATAGATTTAGATGTTCATAGGGCTACAGGTCCTGATGACATATCCCCTCATGTAGTTAAAATATGCGCAAGCTCAATATCAGTGGCAATGGGTATCATATTTAAAAAGTCACTGGAGTCAGGGGAGATTCCAAGATGCTGGAAACAAGCAAATGTGATACCTATCTTCAAAAAGGGAAGGAGGGATACGGCTCTGAACTATAGACCAGTTTCCTTGACCAGCATAGTTTGCAAAGTTATGGAGAAACTACTAAGGAAACATATCTCTCTTCACTTGGAATCCTTCAAATTTTTGTCAGTGAGGCAACATGGCTTCAGAGAAGGTAGATCAACAGTAACAAACTTATTAGAATTTTATGATGAGGTCAGCCGAATCTTACAGGAAAGAGAGGGCTGGGCAGATTGCATATTCCTAGACTTCCAGAAAGCGTTTGACACTGTTCCACATGGGAGACTCATTAGGAAGCTGCAAGCATTGGCTAGAATAGGTGGAAATGTCTTGGAATAGATAAAAACTTACTTAGAAGGAAGGGAACAGAGGGTAGAGTAAGACACTCAGTGTCTGAATGGAGGAAGAGTTAGTAGTGGAGTTCCAAACGGTTCAGTTTTAGGGCCACTTTTGTTCCTTGTATATGTAGATGACCTACCAGAGTCTGTAAATTAATTCATGAATATGTTTGCAGATGATGCAAAGATTGTGAAGAATGTAAAAAACGAGAACAACGGTAGAGAACTTCAGGAAGATCTAAATAATCTGCATGAGTGGTCAGGAAAGTGGCTAATGAAATTCAATACTTCAAAATGTAAGGTAATGAGAATAGGTACAAGTGCAAGAAGGCCCAAGCTTGACTACTCGGTGGCTGGAGTACAACTTCAAGAGACAGAAAATGAGAGAGATCTAGGAGTAAACATACTGGTAGATTTGTCTCCAGAAATACATATAAATGGCATAGTAAGGGCAGCATATGCATTCTTATCAAATGTAAGGGCAGTCTTCAGGCACATGGACAAGGATATGTTCAGAAATATTTATGTAACCTATGTGAGGCCAAAACTCAAATATGCAGCCTCCTTTTGGAATCCGCACTTGAAAAAGCACATAGCTAAGTTTGAAAAAGTTCAAAGACATGCCACGAAATTGGTTTCAGAAATACGCAATCTCAGTTATGATGAGAGGCTGAGGGAATTAGACTTACCATCACTTGAAGCTAGAAGATTGAGGGAGGATATGGTGACAGTCTTTAAATTCCTTCATGGTTATGATAGAGTGGATAGGGATCGATATTTTGATATGGCTGGCTCTAGAACTAGAGGTCATAGTTTGAAACTTCGTAAGAAAACTTCTTTGCAGGATGTAAGGAAATACTTATTCATTGTAAAAGTAGTTGATAATTGGAATTCGCTAAGTGAGGAGGTAGTTAATGCTATCTCAATCCATAGTTTTAAGGACAGGTATGACAAGTATCACTAAGTATAAAATGGAACCGATCAGGAGACGGGAAGATACGAGCTTTAGACTCTTTCCCGTAAACACAATTAGGTAATTACAATTAGGTAGTTCCATGGACAAGGAAATGTTCAGAAATATTTATGTAACCTATGTGAGGCCAAAACTCGAATATGCAGCCCCCTTTTCGAATCCACACTTCAAAAAGCACATTGCTAAGCTTGAAAAAGTTCAAAGACATGCCACGAAACTGGTGCCAGAAATACGCAATCTTAGTTATGATGAGAGGCTGAGGGAATTAGAGTTACCATCACTCGAAGCTAGAAGATTGAGGGGGGATATGGTGACAGTCTTTAAATTCCTTCATGGTTAAGATAGAGTGGATAGGGATTGATATTTTGATATTGCTGGCTCTAGAACTACAGGTCATGGTTTGATGCTTTGTAAGAAAACATCTTTGCAGTATGTAAGGAAATACTTTTTCAGTGTAAGAATGGTTGATAATTGGAATTGGCTAAGCGAGGAGGTAGTTAATGATATCTCAATCCATTGTTTTAAGGACAGGTATGATAAGTATCACTAAGTACAAAATGGAACCAATGAGGAGACGGGAAGATATGGCCTTTGGGCTCTTTCCCTTAAACACAATTAGGTAATCACAGTGGTGAAGACTCATTCAGGGCAAGATTCCTAGATTGCGTACAAGCGAATTTCCTACACCAACATGTAATGGAACCAACGAGGGCCAGGGGTGGGGATGAGCCATCACTACTTGATCTAGTATTCACAGATAATGTGTTGGATACTGAAAAAATTGAGAATGAACCACCAATTGGAAAGAGTGACCACTGTGTGTTATTGATGGAGTATATCATTGAAGATATTCTGCCTGAGAGTAGAGGCACTGAGGACATGAGGAGGAACTATCCGAAAGGAGATTACATCAAAATGAATGAGATTTTTGTAGTTATTGACTGGAGAACCTTATTTTACCACATATCTATACAAGGAATGTATGACATCTTTTGTGAGAAATATGGGAAGATAGTAGATTGCTGCATACCTATCACCAAAGTAAGTGTTATTCATGCCAGAGAGAAATGGTTTAATAATGAGTGTAAAAGAGCTAAGGAGTGAAGAGACAAATGCTGGAAAAGGTATAGGAGGAGAAAAAACATAAATGCCAGGCAAACCTACAAAAGAGCAAGAAATGATTACCTAAGTAAGAGAAGAGAGGCAGAGAGAGACTATGAGAGGAACTTCACCAGGAAGGCTAAAGAAAATCCCAAGCTTTTCCACAGCTTTATCAGAGGAAAATTGAAGGTAAAAGAACAGATTTTAAGGCTTAAGAGAGCGAATGGAAGCATTACTGAGACGGATGAAGAGATCTGCAAAGAATTGAACAAGGAGTTTCAGTCAGTATTTACAGTAGAAAATACCCCACCCCCTCAGATTGCAGAGATAAAAGCTCAAGGGCCGGTATTAGAGAACATCAACCTTACAGCCACAGAGGTATGCAAAGCACTGATGGAGTTAGATGTTCATAAACCTACAGGTCCTGATGATATATCCCCTCATGTACTTAAAAAATGCACAAGCTCAATATCAGTGGCACTAAGTATTATATTTAAAAAGTCACTTTAGTCAGGGGAGAGTCCAAGATTCTGGAAACAGGCAAACGTGATACCTATCTTCTAAAAGGGATGAAGGGATACAGGATGCGGCTCTAAACTATAGACCAGTTTCCTTGACCAGCATAGTTTGCAAAGTTATGGAGAAACTACTAAGGAAACATATCTCTCTTCACTTGGAATCCTTCAACTTTTTGTCGGTGAGGCAACATGGCTTCAGAGAAGGTAGATCAACAGTAACAAACTTATTAGAATTTGATGATGAGGTAAGCTGAATCTTACAGGGAAGAGAGGGCTGGGCAGATTGCATATTCCTAGACTTCCAGAAAGCATTTGACACTGTTCCACATGGGAGACTTATTAGGAAGCTGCATGCAATGGCTAGAATAGGTGGAAATATCTTGGAATGCATAAAAACTTACTTAGAAGGAAGGGAACAGAGGGTTAGAGTAAGACACTCAGTTTCTGAATGTAGAAGAGTTAGTGGTGGAGTTCCACAGGGTTCAGTTTTAGGGCCACTTTTCTTCCTTGTATATGTAAATGACCTACCAGAGTCTGTAAATTAATTCATGAATATGTTTGCAGATGATGCAAAGATTGTGAAGAAAGTAGGAAACGAGAACAATGGTAGAGAACTTCAGGAAGATCTAAATAGTCTGCATGAGTGGTCAGAAATGTGGCTAATGAAATTCAGTACTTCAAAATGTAAGGTGATGAGAATGGGTACAAGTGCAAGAAGGCCCAAGCTTGACTACACGGTGTCTGGAGTACAACTTCATGAGACAGAAAATGAGAGAGATCTAGTGGTAAACATACTGGCAGATTTGTCTCCAGAAATACATATAAATGGCATAGTAAGGGCAGCATATGCCTTCTTATCAAATGTAAGGGTAGCCTTCAGGCACATTGACAAAGAAATGTTCAGAAATATTTATGTAACCTATGTGAGGCCAAAACTCGAATATGCAGCCCCCTTTTGGAATCCACACTTTAAAAAGCGCATAGCTAAGCTTGAAAAAGTTCAAAGACATGCCACGAAGTGGTGCCAGAAATATGTAATCTCAGTTATGATAAGAGGCTGAGGGAATGAGAGTTACCATCACTCGAAGCTAGAAGATTGAGGGGGGATATGGTGACAGTCTTTAAATTATCATGGCTATGATAGAGTGGATAGGGATCGATAGTTTGATATGGCTGGCTCTAGAACTAGAAGTCATAATTTGAAGCTTCGTAAGAAAACTTCTTTGCAGGATGTAAGGAAACACTTTTTCAGTGTAAGAGTAGTTGATAATTGGAATTGGCTAAACGAGGAGGTAGTTAATGCTATCTCAATCAATAGTTTTAAGGACAGGTATGATAAGTATCACTGAGTACTAAATAATATCGATGAGGAGACGGTAATATGCGAGCTTTGGGTTCTTTCCCGTAAACACAATTAGATAATCACACACACACACACACACACACACACACACACACACACACACACACGGCGCGTTCAGTGACACACGGAATTATTCCTCTTAAATTTTAAACTGTTTCGAGTGACTAAAGTGCTTAGTGGAAAACTTTACCATAATTTCCAAAAATCTGAAATCCTGCAGAGTATTGTGAGTACAAAAACTAATATTTGTTGTAAGACGAGACTGTTCATATTAAAGGAAAAAAATTGAGAACTTTTTCGTGAGGAAGAGAGAGAAGCTGCCGTCCAGTTTCTGCCTTGAGGGAAATCTAGAAGAGTTGCCAGACGTGGAGCCTCACACCACATTACCTAATTTTTTGTGTAAACTGGGGAAAGCTCTTAAGCCGTTTTACCTGATCCTGTGGTTCTATATATTGTTAAAAACAGTATCCTTCCCATTTATATTAACTAGTTAGTTAGTTTGATACACGAAAAAATTGAATAATAAAAGAAAAAAAAATTACCAAATACCCACCTGTCAACAGTACTGAGTTAAGTTGCCAAGTAGTACAGCAGTCCTATTTTCTTCATTTTTTTTGCTTTTCTTTTAGCTTTCTCGTTTGCTATTTTGTTATTTTGTATATATATTGAGTTAAATGTAAAGTCTAAATCCCGTGATAACATATCTTGGTTAGCAAGTCAGTTTATCAGTTAGGAAGAATATATAACAGAAACAGGTGGGTGCCACCTCGAACACAAATTCGAATTTTCCTTCAGGTTTGACTTTTGTTTTTCTTTTTCTTTTTATACTTAAATTACCATGGTCAAGTTTTTAAGTTAAGATGTGTGTTACCAGAAAGGAGACAAACTGAGTCACTAAATAGCACTTATATGGAGATATAAAAATTCTGTGTGAAGGTAAATTAGAAGTTTTTCTCTTTTCTTTTTTTTTTCCTCTTTCTCGTCTTCTTTCTATATTCTGTGAGAGGGAGAACATAAAAATGAAGCCATCTCTGTCCCAAACCTCTCCCACCCATGGGTCGGGAGAAGGGGTAGTCATCAGAGGACTTAAACAGAGAATCAAGAAGTTAGAGGAAATGGTTACAAGCCTTGATGATAAAATTCGGAATATGGATGGAGAAATGAAAGAGAATGAAACACTCAGAGAACAAATAAGATCTTTGGAGGAAGCAAATAAAGCACAAGGGCAGGAGAGAAAGAAACTAGAAAAAAGAATAAAGAAGCTGGAAGGGGAAAAGAGTCAACTAGAATCTAGAATTTCTAATCAAGAAGATAAAAACAAACAGCTAAATGACAACCTAAAGGAATTAGATGTTAGTTCACTGCTATCTTCTGAGAGAGACGAGATTGCTGCTTGGAATGTTCAGATTAAGGAAAACATTGAACAGTTCAGAAAAGAGTTCCAGGAGCTGAATATGGAAAATGATGCCATGAAAACGTCCTTTGCTGATGCACTAAAGGGGAATGTGGCAGTAAAAGAGGCTGTAAAGGTGGTGGCACTGGAAAACATACAAACAGTTGACTATAAAGAGACAGTAATCGAAAAAATGAAAGACGTTGTGATGGAAAGGGCAAACCCACTCATCAGACAGGCACTTGATAAGGAGAAGACAGTGGTAATCTCAGGCATAAGTGAATCCCAGGAGCCAACATGGCAGGGGAGACTTGAAGAAAATAAAGCTAACGTTGTAGACCTGATAAGAAAGCTTGGAGTAGTATGTGGTCCTGAGGATATTGTAAACATACACCAACTAGGTAAATATTCGAGGGAAGGAAAGCCGAGACCAACAAAAGTAACCTTTGAGAGAGGGGAGACATGTAGGGAAATATTGTTGAGAAAAAAAAGTCTAAAAGACCTTCAAGAATGCAAAGAAGTGTTCATTAGACGATACAGAACACAGGAAGAGATGGGAAAGATCAAAAACTTGTTGCAAGAGGCAAGAAGGTTAAATGATGAAAGAAATGAAGAAGAGAAGAAAAATTTTCGTTACGGAATACTTCCAGACAAAGGGGAGATAAAGAAGATAATGACAGAAGATCAGGGGATGGGGCCTCATTAAGATTGTTATACACAAATGCTGATGGATTAGCTGGTAAGGCAGTAGAATTAAAAGATAGGATTCACAACAGTAAGGCAGATATAGTAGCAATTACAGAGACTAAGTTGAGTGAGGACATAAACAGTGTCACAGTTTTTCCTAAGGGCTTCAGAGTACTAAGGGTCGAAAGATCTGAGAGGACTGGTGGAGGGATAGCACTGCTCATAAGTGAGAGGATTCAAGTTGAAGAGATAAACTTGGCTATAGAAAGTGAGTTCAGGGAATTTCTTGTTGCTCGCATAAATACTGGGTCAGAGAGCATTATAATAACTGTTGTATACAACCCACCAAGGAACCAAAATAGGCTTGAAATTTATGAGGAAAGTCATATAGGTACGATTGAAGTCATAAACTCAGTTGTTAACATGGCGCGGGAGAAAAAATGTAGGATTTTGATTATGGGAGACTTTAATCATAAAGAGATAGATTGGATAAATCTTGACCCACACAGTGGTGAGGACTCCTTTGGGGCAAGATTCCTAGATTGCGTACAAGGGAATTTCCTACACCAACATGTAATGGAACCAACAAGAGCCAGGGGTGGGGATGAGCCATCACTACTTGATCTGGTGTTCACAGATAATGTGTTGGATATTGAAAATATTGAGTATGAACCACCAATTGGAAAGAGTGACCACTGTGTGTTGTTGATGGAGTATATCATTGAAGACATTCTTCCTGAGAGTAGAGGCACTGAGGACATGAGGAGGAACTATCCGAAAGGAAATTACATCAAAATGAATGAGCTTTTTGCAGTTATTGACTGGAGAACCTTATTTTACAACAAATCTGTACAAGAAATGTATGACATCTTTTGTGAGAAATATGGGAAGATAGTAGATTGCTGCATACCTGTCACCAAAGTAGGTGTAATTCATGCCAGAGAGAAATGGTTCGATAATGGGTGTAAAAGAGCTAAGGAGTGGAGAGACAAATGCTGGAAAAGGTATAGGAGGAGAAAAAACATAAATGCCTGGCAAACCTACAAAAGAGCAAGAAATGACTACCTAAGTAAAAGGAGAGAGGCAGAGAAAGATTATGAGAGGGACATCACCAGGAAGGCTAAAGAAAATCCCAAGCTTTTCCACAGCTTTATCAGAGGAAAACTGAAGGTAAAAGAACAGGTTTTAAGGCTAAAGAGAGCGGATGGAAGCATCACTGAGACGGACGAAGAGATCTGCAAAGAATTGAACAAGGAGTTTCAGTCAGTATTTACAGTAGAAAATACCCCACCCCCTCAGATTGCAGTGATAGAAGCTCAAGGGCCGGTATTAGAGAACATCAACCTTACAGCCACAGAGGTATGCAAAGCGCTGATGGATTTAGATGTTCATAAAGCTACAGGTCCTGATGACATATCCCCTCATGTGCTTAAAAAATGCGCAAACACAATATCAGTGGCACTAAGTATCATATTTAAGGAGTCATTGGAGTCGGGGGAGATTCCAAGATGCTGGAAACAAGCAAATGTGATACCTATCTTCAAAAAGGGAAGGAGGGATACGGCTCTGAACTATAGACCAGTTTCCTTGACCAGCATAGTTTGCAAACTTATGGAGAAACTACTAAGGAAACATATCTCTCTTCACTTGGAATCCTTCAACTTTTTGTCAGTGAGGCAACATGGCTTCAGAGAAGGAAGATCAACAGTAACAAACTTATTAGAATTTTATGATGAGGTAAGCCAAATCTTACAGGAAAGAGAGGGCTGGGCAGATTGCATATTCCTAGACTTCCAGAAAGCGTTTGACACTGTTCCACATGGGAGACTTATTAGGAAGCTGCAATCAATGGCTAGAATAGGTGGAAATGTCTTGGAATGGATAAAAACTTACTTAGAAGGAAGGGAACAGAGGGTTAGAGTAAGACACTCAGTGTCTGAATGGAGAAGAGTTAGTAGTGGAGTTCCACAGGGTTCAGTTTTAGGGCCACTTTTGTTCCTTGTATATGTAAATGACCTACCAGAGTCTGTAAATTCATTCATGAATATGTTTGCAGATGATGCAAAGATTGTGAAGAAAGTAAAAAACGAGAACAATGGTAGAGAACTTCAGGAGGATCTAAATAATCTGCATGAGTGGTCAGAAAAGTGGCTAATGAAATTCAATACCTCAAAATGTAAGGTAATGAGAATGGGTACAAGTGCAAGAAGGCCCAAGCTTGACTACTCGGTGCCTGGAGTACAACTTCAGGAGACAGAAAATGAGAGAGATCTAGGAGTAAACATATTGGCAGATTTGTCTCCAGAAATACATATAAATGGCGTAGTAAGGGCAGCATATGCATTCTTATCAAATGTAAGGGTAGCCTTCAGGCACATGGACAAGGAAATGTTCAGAAATATTTATGTAACCTATGTGAGGCCAAAACTCGAATATGCAGCCCCCTTTTGGAATCCGCACTTGAAAAAGCACATAGCTAAGCTTGAAAAAGTTCAAAGACATGCCACGAAACTGGTGCCAGAAATACGCAATCTCGGTTATGATGAGAGGCTGAGGGAATTAGACTTGCCATCACTCGAAGCTAGAAGAGTAAGGGAGGATATGGTGACAGTCTTTAAATTCCTTCATGGTTATGATAGAGTGGATAGGGATCGATATTTCGATATGGCTGGCTCTAGAACTAGAGGTCATAGTTTGAAGCTTCGGAAGAAAACTTGCTTGCAGGATGTAAGGAAATACTTTTTCAGTGTAAGAGTAGTTGATAATTGGAATTCGCTAAGCGAGGAGGTAGTTAATGCTACCTCAATCCATAGTTTTAAGGACAGGTATGATAAGTATCACTAAGTCTAAAAATGGAACCGATCAGGAGACGGGAAGATACGAGCTTTGGGCTCTTTCCCGTAAACACAATTAGGTAATCACAATTAGGTAATCACACACACACACACACACATTATGGGAGACTTTAATCATAAAGAGATAGATTGGATAAATCCTGACCCACACAATCGAGGACTCATTCGGGGCAAGATTTCTAGATTGCGTACAAGGGAATTTCCTACACCAACATGTAATGGAACCAACGAGGGCCAGGGGTGGGGATAAGCCATCACTACTTGATCTAGTATTCACAGATAATGTGTTGGATATTGAAAAAATTGAGTATGAACCACCACTTGGAAAGAGTGACCACTGTATGTTGTTGATGGAGTATATCATTGAAGATATTCTGCCTGAGAGTAGAGGCACTGAGGACATGAGGAGGAACTATCCGAATGGAGATTACATCAAAATGAATGAGCTTTTTGTAGTTATTGACTGGAGAACCTTATTTTACAACAAATCTGTACAAGAAATGTATGACATCTTTTGTGAGAAATATGGGAAGATAGTAGATTGCTGCATACCTGTCACCAAAGTAGGTGTAATTCATGCCAAAGAGAAATGGTTTGATAATGGGTGTAAAAGAGCTAAGGTGTGGAGAGACAAATGCTGGAAAAGGTATAGGAGGAGAAAAAACATAAATGCCTGGCAAACCTACAGAAGAGCAAGATATGACTACCTAAGGAAAAGGAGAGAGGCAGAGAGAGACTATGAGAGGGACATCACCAGGAAGGCTAAAGAAAATCCCAAGCTTTTCCACAGCTTTATCAGAGGAAAATTGAAGGTAAAAGAACAGGTTTTAAGGCTAAAGAGAGCGGATGGAAGCATCTCTGAGACAGATGAAGAGATCTGCAAAGAATTGAACAAGGAGTTTCAGTCAGTATTTACAGTAGAAAATACCCCACCCCCTCAGATTGCAGAGATAGAAGCTCAAGGGCCGGTATTAGAGAACATCAACCTTACAGCCACAGAGGTATGCAAAGCGCTGATGGATTTAGATGTTCATAAAGCTACAGGTCCTGATGACATATCCCCTCATGTGGTTAAATAATGCGCAAACTCAATATCAGCGGAACTAAGTATCATATTCAAAAAGTCACTGGAATCAGGGGAGATTCCAAGATGCTGGAAACAAGCAAATGTGATACCTATCTTCAAAAAGGGAAGGAGGGATACGGCTCTGAACTATAGACCAGTTTCCTTGACCAGCATAGTTTGCAAAGTTATGGAGAAACTACTAAGGAAACATATCTCTCTTCACTTGGAATCCTTCAACTTTTTGTCAGTGAGGCAACATGGCTTCAGAGAAGGTAGATCAACAGTAACAAACTTATTAGAATTTTATGATGAGGTAAGCCAAATCTTACAGGAAAGAGAGGGCTGGGCAGATTGCATATTCCTAGACTTCCAGAAAACGTTTGACACTGTTCCACATGGGAGACTTATTAGGAAGCTGCACGCAATGGCTAGAATAGGTGGAAATGTTTTGGAATGGATAAAAACTTACTTAGAAGGAAGGGAACAGAGGGTTAGAGTAAGACACTCAGTGTCTGAATGGAGAAGAGTTAGTAGTGGAGTTCCACAGGGTTCAGTTTTAGGGCCACTTTTCTTCCTTGTATATGTAAATGACCTACCAGAGTCTGTAAATTCATTTATGAATATGTTTGCAGATGATGCAAAGATTGTGAAAAAGTAAAAAACGAGAAGAATGGTAGAGAACTTCAGGGGGATCTAAATAATCTGCATAGGTGGTCAGAAAAGTGGCTAGTGAAATTCAATGCTTCAAAATGTAAGGTAATGAGAATGGGTACAAGTGCAAGAAGGCCCAAGTTTGACTACTCGGTGGCTGGAGTATAACTTCAAGAGACAGAAAATAAGAGAGATCTAGGAGTAAACATACTGGCAGATTTGTCTCCAGAAATACATATAAATAGCATAGTAAGGGCAGCATATGCATTCTTATCAAATGTAATGGTAGCCTTCAGGCACATGGACAAGGAAATGTTCAGAAATATTTATGTAACCTTTGTGATGCCAAAACTCGAATATACAGCCCCCTTTTGGGATCCACACTTGAAAAAGCACATAGCTAAGCTTGAAAAAGTTCAAAGACATGCCACGAAACTGGTGCCAGAAATACGCAATCTCAGTAATGATGAGAGGCTGAGGGAATTAGACTTACCATCACTCGAAGCTAGAAGATTGAGGGGGATATGGTGACAGTCTTTAAATTCCTTCGTGGTTATGATAGAGTGGATAGGGATCGATATTTTGATATGGCTGGCTCTAGAACTAGAGGTCATAGTTTGAAGCTTCGTAAGAAAACTTCTTTGCAGGATGTAAGGATATACTTTTTCAGTGTAAGAGTAGTTGATAATTGGAATTGGCTAAGCGAGGAGGTAGTTAATGCTATCTCAATCCATAGTTTTAAGGACAGGTATGATAAGTATCACTAAGTATAAAATGGAACCGATCAGGAGACGGGAAGATACGAGCTTAAGGCTCTTTCCCGTAAACACAATTAGGTAATTACTCATGGCTAGAATATATCCCTCCTTCCCTTTTTGAAGATAGGTATCACATTTGCTTGTTTCCAGCATCTTGGAATCTCCCCTGACTCCAGTGACTTTTTAAATATGATACTTAGTGCCACTGATATTGAGTTTGCACATTTTTTAAGTACATGGGGGGATATGTCATCGGGACTTGTAGCTTTATGAACATTTAAATCCATCAGCGCTCTGCATACCTCTGTGGCTGTAAGGTTGATGTTCTCTAATACCGGCCCTTGAGCTTCTATCTCTGCAATCTGAGGGGGTGGGGTATTTTCTACTGTAAATACTGACTGAAACTCCTTGTTCAGTTCTTTGCAGATCTCTTCATCCGTCTCAGTGATGCTTCCATCCGCTCTCTTTACCCTTAAAACCTATTCTTTTACCTTCAGTTTTCCTCTGATAAAGCTGTGGAAAAGCTTGGGATTTTCTTTAGCCTTCCTGGTGATGTCCCCTTCATAGTCTCTCTCTGCCTCTCTCCTTTTACTTAGCTAGTCATTTCTTGCTCTTTTGTAGGTTAGCCAGGCATTTATGTTTTTTCTCCTCCTATATCTTTTCCAGCATTTGTATGTACATGTGTTTGTATATGTATGTATATTTATGTGCATATTTATATATTTATATTATTAGTTTTTATTTTCATTATTCTTGTCATTTCTTTTGTATGGTTTGTTTGATTTTGAGCTCATTAGTCCTTTTCTTTTTATATTAAAGGGATTCTCTACTTACCGATATATAATAGTAATTATAGATTAACATATTCTATTATTAATGACCCAATAGTGATTTTTTTTCTTTGATTGAGGGTATTAATTCTTAATTTTTCATTCCCTCAGGTCTCCTGAGTCCTTTTTGTTTTTACTCCATATGTCATTGCTATTTTACACTCACTTGTGCTTGAGAAGGGGTCCAGTTTGGACCCGAAATATAGTGTTATTTTTTCTATGTGTTGTTTCGCTGATGGGCTTCCTTACTGTATATATATATATATATATATATATATATATATATATATATATATATATATATATATATATATATATATATATATATATATATATATATATATATATATATATATATATTATTCTTATTCTTAGCTTTAACCCATTTTTATATGGGGTCGCCGTTGTGAATGAGTCGTCTCCATCTATTTCTGTTCTGTGCTTCTTTTTCATCAATACCGAATCTTACAGGAAAGAGAGGGCTGGGCAGATTGCATATTCCTAGACTTCCAGAAAACGTTTGACACTGTTCCACATGGGAGACTTATTAGGAAGCTGCAAGCAATGGCTAGAATAGGTGGAAATGTCTTGGAATGGATAAAAACTTACTTAGAAGGAAGGGAACTGAGGGTTAGAGTAAGACACTCTGTGTCTGAATGGAGAAGAGTTAGTAGTGGAGTTCCACAGGCTTCAGTTTTAGGGCCACTTTTGTTCCTTGTATATGTAAATGACCTACCAGAGTCTGTAAATTCATTCATGAATATGTTTGCAGATGATGCAAAGATTGTGAAGAAAGTAAAAAACGAGAACAATGGTAGAGAACTTCAGGAGGATCTAAATAGTCTGCATGAGTGGTCAGAAAAGTGGCTAATGAACTTCAATACTTCAGAATGTAAGGTAATGAGAATGGGTACAAGTGCAAGAAGGCCCAAGCTTGACTACTCGGTGGCTGGAGTACAACTTCAAGAGACAGAAAATGAGAGAGATCTAGGAGTAAACATACTGGCAGATTTGTCTCCAGAAATACATATAAATGGCATAGTAAGGGCAGCATATGCATTCTTATCAAATGTAAGGGTAGCCTTCAGGCACATGGACAAGGAAATGTTCAGAAATATTTATGTAACCTATGTGAGGCCAAAACTCGAATATACAGCCCCCTTTTGGAATCCACACTTGAAAAAGCACATAGCTAAGCTTGAAAAAATTCAAAGACATGCCACGAAACTGGTGCTAGAAATACGCAATCTGAGTTATGATGAGAGGCTGAGGGAATTAGACTTACCATCACTCGAAGCTAGAAGATTGGGGGGGGGATATGGTGATAGTCTCCAAATAGAGTGGATAGGGATCGATATTTTGATATGGCAGGCTCTAGAACTAGAGGTCATAGTTTGAAGCTTCATAAGAAAACTTCTTTGCAGGATGTAAGGAAATACTTTTTCAGTGTAAGAGTAGTTGATAATTGGAATTCGCTAAGCGAGGAGGTAGTTAATGCTTTCTCAATCCATAGTTTTAAGGACAGGTATGATAAGTATCACCAAGTATAAAATGGAACCGATGAGGAGACGGAAAGATACGAGCTTTGGGCTCTTTCCCGTAAACACAATTAGGTAAGTACAGTCACACCATCTTTTTCTCGGTCTTCCTCTCCTCCTTCTACCCCGAACTTCCATCTCCATCGTATGTCTTCCAACATGATGTTCTTCCCGCCTTAACAGGTGTCCCATTCCATCTAAGCCTTCCCTCCTGTATTTTCTTGATAATTCAACTACCTTTGTCGATCCTCTTATATACTCATTCCTAATTCTATCCTTCCTTGTTATTCCAGACATCCACCTCAGCATTCTCATCTCTGCTACATCCATCCCCTTCCCCTCTGTTTTCCTCATGCTTGTTGTATCTGTTACATATGAGATAGCTGGTCTTACAACGGTCCTATGAAACTTTCCCTTCAATCTCAGTGGTACCTTCTTGTCACTGAGAACACCAGATGTAGACCCCCCAGTTATTCCATCCTTCCTGAATGCGATGTCTCACTTCTTGACTCATGTTTCCACTAGCCTCTACTATAGACCCCAAATACTTGAACTTCTGTACTCTATTTCTTCCCCATCCATTCTTATGCGATATCCACCATCCTCAGCAGTGTTGGCACACATATATTCGGTCTTTGACCTGCTTATCCTTATTCCTCTCTCCTCAAGTGCTGCTCTCCATCCCTCCAACTTCTCCTCCAAATCCTCCCTCCTCTCTGCACACAATACAATGTCATCTGCATATAATATGCACCATGGCACTGCTTCTCTCACATCTTTGGTCATTACATCCATCACCACATTGAAGATGAATGGACTAAGTGCCGACCCCTGATGTAATCCCACTCCTACCTCTCCAATACTGCTTCTCACTTTGGTATACACACTCCTATACATCTCCTGAATAATTCTAACATACTTTTCCGGTACCAGCTACTCCCTCAAACATCTCCATATTTCCTGTCTTGGCACTCTGTCATAGGCCTTTTCAAGCTCTATGAAAACCAGGTGCAAGTCTTGTTTTTCTCTGAATTTCTCCATCAGCTACTTTATACAAAATATTCCATCTGTTGTGCCGCTTCTCTCCATAAATCTAAGCTGTTGTTTCCCTATTCTCACTTTTTCTCTTAGCCTGCCATCTATCATTCTCTCCAGAATCTTCAGCGTGTGAGACATTATATATATATATATATATATATATATATATATATATATATATATATATATATATATATATATATATATATATATATATATATATATATATATATATATATATATATATATATATATATATATATATATATATATATATATATATATATATATATATATATATATATATATATAATAAGCTGTTATATCACAGCACAATATGAAGCAGAAAAGTCCCATAAATAAAACAAAGAGAAGCCAAGATGTACTATATATTACTACAGGACTTCAGTCCTCTTCAGGCACAAATGAATTTGTGCCTGAAGAGAACTGGAGTCCAATCGTAATATATGGTACATCTTCGCTTCTCTTTGTGTTTTATTTATGGGCCTTTTCTGCTTCACACATGCACACACACTCAGAACTAGAGGTCATAGTTTGAAGTTTCGTAAGAAAACTTCTTTGCAGGATGTAAGGAAGTACTTTTTCAGTGTAAGAGTAGTTTATAATTGGAATTGGCTAAGCGAGGAGGTAGTTAATGCTATCTCAATCCATAGTTTTAAGGACGGGTATGATAAATATCACTAAGTACAAAATGGACCTGATCAGGAGACGGGAAGATACGAGCTTTGGGCTATTTCCCGTAAGCACAATTAGGTAATCACACACGCACACAAACACATATATATATATATATATATATATATATATATATATATATATATATATATATATATATATATATATATATATATATATATATATATATATATGAATAATTTTTACCCCGACCGGGACATGAACCTAGGACATATAATTACTAAGCCAAGGCTCTACCAACTATACCACAGAAGGTCTTAAAAGAGAAATAGACCTTACAGCTTATATCTGCTATACTAGGATGAATGCATGCTATCTGAATGTCAGTATATTCATATAACAGTTTCCCCCGACCTTACTTGTGGTTTCGTTTTCGCATTTAATTCAACTCCCAATCTCATTCGGGACCAACAATAATTAAATAAGCACATTACCATATGTGAAAACATGAATCATTTTTACCCTGACCAGGACTTGAAGCCAGGACATATAATTACTAAGCCAAAGTGCTACCAACTACTCCACAGAAGGTCTTAAAAGGGAAACAGACCTTACAGCTTGTATCTACTATGCTAAGAATGAAAGCATTCTATCTTTGCCACTATGTTCATGTTACAGTTTCCCCCAATTAAATGCGAAATTAAACCACGAGTGAGGTTGGGGGGAAACTGTAATATGAACATAGTGGCATTCAGATAGAATGCGTTCATTCCTAGTATAGCAGATATAAGCTGTAAGGTCTGTTTCCTTATTAAGACCTTCTGTGGAGTAGTTGGTAGTGCCTTGGCGTAGTAATTATATGTCCTAGGTTCAAGTCTCGGTCAGGGTAAAAATGATTCATGTTTTCACATATGGTAATGTGCTTATTTGTATATATATATATATATATATATATATATATATATATATATATATATATATATATATATATATATATATATATAATTATGCCACTGATGAAGCAAGTCTTATCCCCAAATAACATTTAGAGCGCAATGTACACTATGCAGGGGATTTTTAACATAATGGCATAAATACTCAAATAAAATAAAAATTCCACATGAAAAACATGAAGTCTCCAAATCTTGGAAATTTACTCATAATTGGCAATACTGCGGATGAAGTGAGAAGGGGAAATAATGCTCACACTAGCAGCTTATACAGAATCAGCCAAATAATACTATATGAATGGCTATTTCGGTGAGTAAATATGAATGGAACATGCTTTTGAGACGGTATATGAACTATCTTGTTCTTAATGTTTTACCGGCTACTGGATTTTTAAGTTTATTCCACAGTATTTAATTTAATTTTAAATCATAATATTTGGTCACAGAATAAGTTTCAGCCGAGGTAATATACAGAGTGCTTAGTAATTTTTTTTTTTTTTAAACCACCTCACAGGTATGTCGATCCAAGCCAGAAGGTGCAAGAAGTGGTATACTATGCCGATGATGATGGTTTCCACGTGGACGCCTCTAATCTGCCGAGAAATACCGTGGCTGTGGAAAATGCTCGTGCCAGCCATGCCTCCGAGTTCGAGAGGATCCGCCAAGAGCATGCTAAGATAGCAGCTGAGAGAGCAATCCTAGAAGCTCAACAGGAGGCCCAAAAAACGTATGAGTCTCAGTAGTTATGGTCTCTTTTCTTTCCAGATACATAAAGGACTATAATGCACTTATCCTATTTTATAAACTTAAAGTTTCACTTTAAATTTTCAGATCAGTATTGATAGGGGCAATTGTTTATATAAAATAAAGGCTTGCATTCTGTGTAGGCTGGCATATACTGTACATGCAATATTCATACAAGCACATATTACACTCACATATTTCTTCTAGACATGACTTCTTTTTTGCTTGAGCAATGCTAAACTGTTTATCAATGAGAGTTCATTGATTTTTATTTTAACAGTGTTTATTACCTAAGGATCTGATGACATTTTATAACCCTCACAATTGTAATCATTCAATTCTCCTCTCAGACACTTGCATATTATATTGGACTGTACAATATCATTTATTTTATCTTCTTACATACTCAGTTAGGTAAATTTCAGATGTGACAAGCTCCTCCTGTTTGGGTGCTTATTGTCTTGCTAGCTTAACAGGTATTCACATTTCTGTAACTAACAAATTATAAATGACATTCTTATCATTCTGTCAATTCTGGACTCATGTATTCCGTCTTTTCAGATTAACCAAGAATATTTTCCTTTTGCCTTTATGTTTCCTATATAATACTTTGGTTTATGTTATCTAGCAATATATGACTTCCTTTCTTGCAAACCCAATTCTTATAAAGCAGTGTAGTTAACAATAGTTGATGCACATATACAGATACAGTATATGTAATTTATTCTTTAATGTGGTTGTAGCACCGAATTAAAACAATCCAATATTTATCAGTACTATGAGCTTGTTTTTATTAAATATATTTGCAAATTAAGAGTTTCATGACCCACGTTACCTTGTATTTACCTAACTGTACACACAGGAAAGAGCCCTATGCTTGTAACTCCGCGTCTCTTGCTTAGTTTAATTTTTTACCCACTAATACTTATCATATCCATCTTTAGAATTATGAATGCATTTAGCATTTACTGTTTCCTCTCTTAGCGAATTCCAGTTATCAACTATTGTTGATACTTCCCTACATCCCAGCAAAGAAGTTTTATTTAGGAAGCTTCAAACTGCAACCTCTAGTTTTAGAGCCACCCATATCAAATTGTCGCCCCTTATCCTCGCTACTAAAACGATTAAGAAATTTAAAAACCGTTACCATATTCCCCCTCTTTCATATAACTTTTAGTGATGGTAAATCTAACTCCTTCATCTTTTCCTCATAACTGATATTATATATCGCTGTCACCAGCTATGGTACTTTCTTAGTTAATTTGTATTTTTTTTTCATATGCAATTCTAAAGTTGCTGCATATTGAAGCTTAGGCTTGACATTATGCATGGTAATGTTTCCGAACATTCCATTTTCCATACATGTGAAGGCCGACCTTATATTTGCTAAGAAAGAATATACTACCTTTGCTTTGCCGTTTATATGCATTTCCGGGGAGTACATTGCCAATACATTTACCCCTGGATATCTTCTGTTCACATATTTTTCTAAGAAAGCATATATTGTACTACTTACCTTTACTATACCATTTATATGTATTGCCATAGAAAACGCTGCCAATACATTTACTCCTGGATCTTTTCTGTTCAGAGTCATGAAGTTACTCTCCAGCTAGTGAATATCCAAACTTGGGCCTGCTTGCATTTTTGACCATTCATTTTCTGTACTTAACGTTTTGAAGTATTGAGTCTCATAAGTCACCTATCTGATCACTTATGCAGACAGTTTAGATCTACCTAAAGTTCTTCACCGCTATATTAGTCTTTTATACTCTTCACAACCTTTACGTCATCTGCAAACATATGTATAAATGCATATACAGAATATGATAGATCATTTACATAAACAAGGAAGAGAAGTGCCTTCTGACTGTATGTTCCCTTCCTTCTAAATAAGTTTTTATTCGCTCCAGGAGTTTTCCACTTAGTCTTGCCAATATTTGCAGCTTCTTATTAAGTTTCCCATTTGGTTCTGCACTTAATACCCTCTAAAAATCTAAGAATACGCAGTGTGTGCAGTCCCCTCTTCTCATCTGAAATTAGCCTAACCTTATCATAAAATGTTAGCTTGCTTGTTATCTTAAAGACCTGCTCTTCCTGAATCAGTGTGATTTCTTAGTAGATGCTCTTTCACTTTGCAAACTATGATAGTCAATGACACAGGTCTTTAGTTTAAAGCTGTGTCCCAACTTCCCTATTTGCAGACAGGCACCAAGTTCGTTTGTTCCAATATCTTAAAATCTTCCCAGATTCTATCGACTTCTCTGACTTAATGCATAGTTCTACAGATAATGGTGTAGGACATTTCTTAAGTACGAAATGGGATAAATGATCAGACCTCATAGCTTAATGAGCTTCTAATTCCAACAACGCTTTGCAAACTTTTGTAGTTAAAATGAAAAACTGATGTTCTCTAATACTGGCCCACATTCACTCATTTCTTTAATAAGAGGGGCTGTAGTATTTTCCACTAGAATACACATAGTTCAATTCATCGCTGACTTCTGCTAAGTAATGCTTCTGTGTGCCCTTTCCAACATTAAAACTTGTTCTTTGACCTCTAAGTTCCCTCTGACAAAGTAAAGTTGTCGGGAAAAAATAAAGTATTTCATAGCTCTCCTCATTATGTCGCTCTCACGGGTCCTATCTCCAATTGTTTTCTCCTATATATATTCCAGCATTTTTTCTGCACTATTTTGCCCTCTTATTTTCATTATAGAAAGATTTATATTTGGCATGAAGAATTCCTATTCTGGTAGATGGTATGCAACTGCTACCTATCCTCTCATATTCCTCACAAAAGACTTCATACATCTGTAGATTTGTTGTTGAAAATGGTCCTCCAATCAATCCCTGCAAAATTATCAGTTTTTTTGTGATCTCCTAATTCCCTCTCGATCCCAATATTCTCACATTAAAGCTGGTTCTTTGACCTATAAGTTCCCTCTGACAAAGTTGTCGGGAAAAAATAAATTATTTCATAGCTCTCCTCATTATGTCCCTCTCATATGCCCTCTCACCAGTTATTTTCCCCTATACATATTCCAGCATTTTTTCTGCATTATTTTGCCCTCTTGTTTTCAATATAGAAAGATTTATGTTTGACATGAAGAATTCCTACTCTGGGAGATGGTATGCAACTGCTACCTATCCTCTCATATTCCTCACAAAAGACTTCATACATCTGTAGATTTGTTGTTGAAAATGGTCCTCCAGTCAATCCCTGCAAAATTATAATTTTTTTTTTTTTATGATCTGATTCCTTCTCAACCCCCTATTCTCACATAGAACATTTAGCATGATCTAATCAAAGTATCTCAATGCAAGAATGTATACTACAGTATGATAATATGCATGTCAGTGATATAATGTTTGGTAATTAGACTTTCTTTGACAGACTGGCTATACCTTGAATGTTCTGTCCTTAGTCTAGTGTCAGTGTAATAGATAAATAAGTGTCTTACACATGCATATCGTTTCTTCTTTCAACTTTGAATATCTTGGTGTGGAAACTGTGCCAAATTTAAAATGGATTTAGTATTGCATAGTTATTGATAATTTATAGAAATTTATGAGTGTGATTATTGAATTCTTTCAGAAAAATGCATACCATTCAACTATTTTGAAAGAGAATAATATTTTACTCAGTTGAAAACTTACCTTTATATATATATATATATATATATATATATATATATATATATATATATATATATATATATATATATATATATATATATATATATATATGATCCCTCGCTATGCCGCAGTTCACCTTTCGCGAATTCAGTGCATCGCGTTTTTTTGGCAAGCTTTTTTTTTCTGGGTATATGAGAGAATATTAATATTAAAAAATTAACATTTTCAGTATTTTCATTATTTTATTGAAAAAAAATCATCATTTTATTGTTAAAAAATTTTATTCCCAGCCTAAAATTAAAACAGTACGAAATAGTAAAAAAAAAAACTTAAATTTAAACATGTAACTCTGCACCATACAAAGTACGATACCGGTATCGGCGTTTCGGTAAAGGCAAAGGGTAGCACCTACGTGAGCTAGCACATATTAAAATTTCCAGTATTTTTATTATTTTATTGATAAAGAAATGTATTTCCTAGCCTAAGAATAAAAAAACAGTAAAAAATAGTAAAAAACATAAATTTAAACATGTAACTCACAGTATTGCACCATGTAAAATACGATAATGGTATCAGCGTTTCGGAAAACAAAAAGGGTTGCACCTATGTGAGCTAGTACATATTAAAATTTCCAGTCTTTTCATTATGTTATTGATAAAAAAAAAAGTATTTCCTAGCCTAAGAATAATAAAACAGGAAAAAATAGTAAAAAACATAAATTTAAACATGTAACTCACAGTATTGCACCATGTAAAATACTGTACGATAGCGTACACTGTATTGGCGTCTTGGAAAATGCAAAGGCTTGCACCTACGTGAGATAGTTCATGGGATGCTATTGTCTGAAAGGGTGAGAGACAGCGAATCACAGAATTGTTTTTCTGTATGTTCTGTATCATGGGGTCTGATTGGCTTTTTGATTGAAGCTTGGATCTCCCACCATCTTCCATTGTCTCGCCTCACCTGTTCAGTCTAACTCACATGTGTGCCGTTCACGTTGTGCTTCTTAATACGTTGTACTTGTGATTTTTTTACTTATGTTTTTCAACCTCTGCAATGCCTCCCAATCATCCTTCATCTTCTAAGGCTTCTGGTAGTAAGCCTAAGTGGCAAAAGAAGATGTTGACCATAGCAGATGAGGTAAAACTGTTAGATATGCTGAAGGAAGGAAGAAGGTTCGCGAATGTCGGCCGCCATATTGACCTCAACGAAGCTACTGTTCGATACAGCAAAAAGGATGAGGCAAATATCAGTCAAACAGCGACTATTTCATGTAGTAAATCAGCGAAAAGGGTCGTAACACCCTGCAATAAGATAATAGTGTGGGTGGAATCTGCTTTGGCCCTGTGGATTGCTGATTGCAGAGAGAAAAACATCAGCATAGACAGCAATATCATACAAACAAAGCTATATGATACATTCGCTGCAAACGAACCCGACAACGACAGTGGCGACCGTGGAGAGGAGAGAGAAGACGATATCGACGATCCACAACCAGGACCCTCCAGCGATTCTCCACCGAGGAAACAATCGATCATGGCAAGCAAGGGATGGTTCGCCAAATTTCAAAAACGCTATGGCCTAAAGAGCGTTTCGGTTTATGGCAAAGCTGCCTCTGCAGATACAGCTGCAGCTGAAGATTATGTGAACAATGACTTTAAGAAAATTATCGCTGAAGGGGAATATGCTCCTGAGCAAGTGTTTAACATGGCTGAAACTGGGTTATTTTTGAAGAGAATGCCGTCTCTCACTTTTCTCTTCAAGGAAGAAGCTAAAGCGCTGGGATTTAAAGCGCACAAAGACCGTGTTACCATGTTAAAGCCCAGGCTTATCTACAAGTCTAAGAACCCTAGGGCTTTGAAGAATAAGAATAAGAATCTGCTGCCAGTGTATTGGATGCTTAACCTTAAGGCCTGGATCACGAAAAGCCTCACATCGGACTGGTTTCACCAATGCTTTATCCCTCAGATCAAAACTTATCTTGCAGAAATGGGCCTTGAATTAAAAGTCCTTCTTTTGATGGATAATGCTGATGGCCACACAACTGATCTCGAATATGTTGGCGTTCAAGTAGAGTTCCTGCCACCGAATACGACATCACTGATTCAGCCTGTGGATCAAGGTGTTATTCATGCGTTCAAGACCCTCTACACACGAAATGCCATGGCGAACCTGGCTGAATCCATGGATTCGGACAAAGAATTCTCTCTGAAGACTTATTAGCGTAACTACACGATTGCTACATGCCTTCAAAATATTCAGAATGCAATCAAAGAGATGAAGCCGGCTACAGTCAATGCCAGCTGGAAGAAATTGTGGCCTGAAGTCATCTACGACTACAAGGGATTCGCTCCTGACGAAGTTCATAGCTCGGCAGTTGCAAAAGCTGTGAAATTGGCTGCATTGCTAGGAGGAGAAGGCTTTAAAGATATGGCTCACGAAGACGTGAATGAACTGATTGACTGCCACTCACAGCCTTTGACAGATGAAGACTTGGAGGAAATGACAAAATCAGCAAGCAAAGAAGAGGAAGAACAACAACCAGAGGAAACACACAAAGAAATCGAAGAACCTGGCCTTACACTCGAACGTCTGGCAGCCATGTAATTACCTAATTGTGTTTACGGGAAAGAGCCCAAAGCTCGTATCTTCCCGTCTCCTCATCGGTTCCATTTTTTACTTAGTGATACTTATCATACCTGTCCTTGAAACTATTGATTGAGATAGCATTAACTACCTCCTCGCTTAGCCAATTCCAATTATCAACTACTCTTACACTGAAAAAGTATTTCCTTACATCCTGCAAAGAAGTTTTCTTACGAAGCTTCAAGCTATGACCTCTAGTTCTAGAGCCTGCCATATCAAAATATCGATCCCTATCCACTCTATCATAACCATGAAGGAATTTAAAGACTGTCACCATATCCCCCTCAATCTTCTAGCTTCGAGTGATGGTAAGTCTAATTCCCTCAGCCTCTCATCATA
Organism: Halocaridina rubra; assembly: GCA_037179515.1. Taxonomy (NCBI): domain Eukaryota; kingdom Metazoa; phylum Arthropoda; class Malacostraca; order Decapoda; family Atyidae; genus Halocaridina; species Halocaridina rubra. The sequence goes on from JAXCGZ010000693.1 coordinate 37,861, forward strand.
ACTGAGATTGCGTATTTCTGGCACCAGTTTCGTGGCATGTCTTTGAACTTTTTCAAGCTAGCTATGTGCTTTTTCAAGTGTGGATTCCAAAAGGGGGCTGCATATTCGAGTTTTGGCCTCACATAGGTTACATAAATATTTCTGAACATTTCCTTGTCCATGTGCCTGAAGGCTACCCTGACATTTGATAAGAATGCATATGCTGCCCTTACTATGCCATTTATATGTATTTCTGGAGACAAATCTGCCAGTATGTTTACTCCTAGATCTCTCTCATTTTCTGTCTCTTGAAGTTGTACTCCAGCCACCGAGTAGTCAAGCTTGGGCCTTCTTGCACTTGTACCCATTCTCATTACCTTACATTTTGAAGTATTGAATATCATTAGCCACTTTTCTGACCACTCATGCAGACTATTTAGATCCTCCTGAAGTTCTCTACCATTGTTTTCGTTTTTTACTTTCTTCACAATCTTTGCATCATCTGCAAACATATTCATGAATGAATTTACAGACTCTGGTAGGTCATTTACATATACAAGGAACAAAAGTGGCCCTAAAACTGAACCCTGTGGAACTCCACTAGTAACTCTTCTCCATTCTAACACTGAGTGTCTTACGCTAACCCTCTGTTCCCTTCCTTCTAAGTAAGTTTTTATCTATTCCTAGACATTTCCACCTATTCTAGCCATTGCTTGCAGGTTCCTAATAAGTCTCCCATTTGGAACAGTGTCAAACGCTTTCTGGAAGTCTAGGAATATGCAATCTGCCCAGCCCTCTCTTTCCTGTAAGATTTGATTTACCTCATCATAAAATTCTAATACGTTTGTTACTGTTGATCTACCTTCTCTGAAGCCATGTTGCCTCACTGACAAAAAGTTGAAGGATTCCAAGTGAAGAGAGATATGTTTCCTTAGTAGTTTCTCCATAACTTTGCAAACTGTGCTGGTCAAGGAAACTGGCCTATAGTTCAGAGCCGTGTCCCTCCTTCCCTTTTTGAAGATAGGTATCACGTTTGCTTGTTTCCAGCATCTTGGAATCTCCCCTGACTCCAGTGACTTTTTAAATATGGTACTTAGTGCCACTGATATTGAGTTTGCGGATTTTTTAAGTACATGAGGGGATATGTCATCAGGACCTGTAGCTTTATGAACATCTAACTCCATCAGTGCCTTGCATACCTCTGTGGCTGTAAGGTTAATGTTCTCTAATACCGGCCCTTGAGCTTCTATCTCTGCAATCTGAGGGGGTGGGGTATTTTCTATTGTAAATACTGACTGAAACTCCTTGTTCAATTCTTTGCAGATCTCTTCATCCGTCTCAGTGATGCTTCCATCCTCTCTCTTGAACCTTAAAACCTGTTCTTTTACCTTCAGTTTTCCTCTGATAAAGCTGTGGAAAAGCTTGGGAGTTTCTTTAGCCTTCCTGGTGATGTCCCTCTCATAGTCTCTCTCTGCCTCTTTTCTTTTACTTAGGTAGTCATTTCTTGCTCTTTTGTGGGTTTGCCAGGCATTTATGTTTTTTCTCCTCCTATACCTTTTCCAGCATTTGTCTCTCCACGCCTTAGCTCTTTTACACTCATTATCGAACCATATCTCTCTGGCATGAATTACACCTACTTTGGTGACAGGTATGCAGCAATCTACTATCTTTCCATATTTCTCACAAAAGATGTCATACATTTCTTGTACAGATTTGTTGTAAAATAAGGTTCTCCAGTCAATAACTGCTAAAAGTTCATTCATTTTGATGTAATCTCCTTTCGGATAGTTCCTCCTCATGTTCTCAGTGCCTCTACTCTCAGGCAGAATATCTTCAATGATATACTCCATCAACAACACACAGTGGTCACTCTTTCCAATTGGTGGTTCATACTCAACTTTTTCAAAATCCAACACATTTTCTGTGAACACTAGATCAAGTAGTGATGGCTCATCCCCACCCATGGCCCATGTTGGTTCCATTACATGTTGGTGTAGGAAATTCCCTTGTACGCAATCTAGGAATCTTTCCCCGAATGAGTCCTCACCACTGTGTGGGTCAAGATTTATCCAATCTATCTCTTTATGATTAAAATCTCCCATAATCAAAATCCTACATTTTCTCTCCCGTTCCATGTTAACAACTGAGTTTATGACTTCAATAGTACCTATATGACTTTCCTCATAAGCTTCTAGCCTATTCTGGTTCCTTGGTTGGTTATATACAACAGGTATTATAATGCTCTCTGACTCAGTACTTATCCGAGCAACAAGAAATTCCTTGAACTCACTTTCTATAGCCCAGTTTATTTCTTCAACTTGAATCCTTTCACTTATGAGCAGTGCTATCCCTCCACCAGTCCTCTCAGATCTTTCAACCCTTAATATTCTAAAGCCCTTAGGAAAAACTGTGACACTGTTTATGTCCTCACTCAACTTAGTCTCTGTAATTGGTACTATATCTGCCTTACTGTTGTGAATCCTATCTTTTAATTCTACTGCCTTACCAGCTAATCCATCAGCATTTGTGTATAACAATCTTAATGAGGCCCCATCCCCTGATCTTCTGTCATTATCTCTTTTATTTCCCCTTTGTGTGGAAGAACTCTGAAATGAAAATTTTTCTTCTCTTCTTCATTTCTTTCCTCATTAAACCTTCTTGCCTCTTGCAACAAGTTTTTGATCTTTCCCATCTCTTCCTGTGTTCTGTATTGTCTAATGAACACTTCTTTGAAATCTTGAAGGTCTTTTAGACTTTTTTTTCTCAACAATATATCCCTAAATGTTTCCCCTCTCTCAAAGGTTACTTTTGTTGGTCTCGGCTTTCCTTCCATCAAATATTTGCCTAGTTGGTGAATATTTACAATATCCTCAGGACCACAAACTACTCCAAGCTTTCCTATCAGGTCTACAACCGTAGCTTTATTTTCTTCAAGTCTCCCCTGCCATGTTGGCTCCTGGGATTCGCTTATGCCTGAGATTACCACTGTCTTCTCTTTATCAAGGGCCTGTTTAATCATTGGATTTGCCCTTTCCATCACATCGTCTTTCATTTTTTCGATTACTGTCTCTTTATAGTCAACTGTTTGTATGTTTTCCAGTGCCACCACCTTTACAGCCTCTTTTACTGCCACATTCCCCTTTAGTGCCTCAGCAAAGGAAGTTTTCATGGCATCATGCTCCATATTCAACTCCTGGAACTCTTTTCTAAACTGTTCAATATTTTCCTTAATTTGGACATTCCAAGCTGCAATCTCGTCTCTCTCAGAAGAGAGCAGTGAACTAACATCTAATTCATTTAGGTTGTCGTTCAGCTGTTTGTTTTTATCTTCTTGTTTAGAAATTCTGGTTTCTAGTTCACTCTTTTCCCCTTCCAGTTTCTTTATTCGTTTTTCTAGTTCCTTTCTCTCCTGCCCTTGTGCTTTATTTGCTTCCTCCAAGTCTTATTTCCTCTCTGAGTGTTTCATTCTCTTTCATTTCTCTATCCATATTCCGAATTTTATCATCAAGGCTTATAACCATTGCCTCAAAATCCTTGATTTTCTGTTTTAGTCTCCTAATAGCTACCCCTCCCCCTGACCCATGGGTGGGAGAGGTTTGGGACAGAGATGGCCTCATTTTTATGTTTCCCCTCTCACAGAATATAGAAAGAAGAGGAGAAAGAGAAAAAAAAAGAGAAACAATTTTTATTTAAGCTTCACACAGAATTTTTATATCTTCATATAAGTGCTATTTAGTGACTCAATTTATCTCCTTTCTGGTAACGCACATGTATGAATATGTGAAAGCAGTCCAACAACTCTCGCAAGAATATGACGATATTATGGTTCGTAAGGTGACCTTCTGCAATCTTCTCGACAATGCCATGATTCCTTACAAGACCATCTTCCAACAAAAGAAGAGACAGCGACAGCAACTAACTTCCCATTACCATGTTCGTCCCTCGCAAAAAGCAGCCGTAAAGCTGTCATTGGCTGTGGAATAATTTCCTCTGGCATCTATACATGTCATCGTCACCTCATTCACGGTAAGTTTACCTATCACTTTCATATAAATTTACGCTTGCACGCTGTTATTAATAAAGTAAAGGGTGGTGTTTTAACAGTGCAGGGAGGGTTTACAGTAATCCCTCGCTATATCGCCGTTCACCTATCGCGGATTCACTGTATCACGGATTTCTTTTGGAAAAAAAAAATAAAATAAAAAAATAACAAAAAAAAATAGAGATTATTGTGACACCAGGATGGGCCAAAAAATGATAAAATAAAACAGTTTTTATCAGGCTGTAAAGAGAAACAGAGAAGGAGAGTGTATTGACCTGTCAGATGTGAAGGGATTATAAAAGATGTGTAATGAATATCCAGCTCTCTGCTGGGTTTTAATATACCTCTGCACAACTTTCATGATGTCTATTCCAATAATTCTCCTTAGATATTATTATTATTATTATTATTATTATTATTATTATTGGCAACAATAATTTTCCTTTGATGATGATTGTGGAGATTATTTTTATTATTATTATTATTATTAAAGGCTCATCATTGTTTGTACATCTGTTGGTTTATTTACTTTAATAACTGTATAGTCCCCCTCCCTAGTTGGCTGGGACAAAGAGAGTGTGGGGGGTTGGGTAGAATAAAATATTGGAGGGAGAGAGAGAGAGAGACAGAGAGAGAGAGAGAGAGAGAGAGAGAGAGAGAGAGAGAGAGAGAGAGAGAGAGAGAGAGAGACATCTTTAATTAACTCTTGTTCTTTCAACCAAAACTACATTATTTATTGTAAAAGTAATGGCTTACTTACAAATTCGTAATAATAATAATAATAATAATAATAATAATAATAATAATAATAATAATCTCCACAATCATCATCAAAGAAAAATTGTTAATAATAATAAGAATAATAATAATAATTATAATAATAATAATAATAATAATAATAATAATAATAATAATAATAATAATAATAATAATAATAATAATAATAATAATAATAATAAAAATAGTAATAACAATAATATCTAAGGAGAATTTTTGGAATAGACATCATGAAAGTAATGCAGAGGTATTTTAAAACCCAGCAGAGAGCTGGATATTCATTACACATCTTTTATAATCCCTTCACATCTGACAGGTCATTACAAGGGTGATAACTAATAAAGTTTTAAAAATTCATGATCAAACCAGAACTCGTAATGGGTAATAGATTTAAGCTTGATAAATTTAGGTTCAGAAGGGAAATTGGTGAAAATTGGCCTGGTAATACCATAGAGTAGCTGATGCATGGAACAGGATTCCTAGTAGGATAATAAATGCCAATACATATATATATATATATATATATATATATATATATATATATATATATATATATATATATATATATATATATATATATATATATATATATATATATATATATATATATATATATATATATATATATATATATATATATATATATATATATATACACAGTGATCCTTCGTTTATCGTGAGGGTTAGGTTCCGGGACCCGTCGCGATAGAGGAATTTTCGCGAATTAGGATCACCCTATATGTACATAGGTATTTTACATTTATTTTTACGTTTACACTGTATAAACTGTATAAACCCTTCCTGTACTGTTAACAAACCACCCTTTACTTCATAAATAACAGCATGCAAGCGTAAATTTATATGAAAGTGATAGATAAACTTACTGTGAATGAGGTGGTAATGACATGACATACTCATGTACATAGATATTTTACAATTATTTTTAAGTTTACTGTATAAACCCTCCCTGCACTGTTAAAAAACCACCCTTTACTTTATAAATAACAGCATGCAACGTAAATTTATATGTACGTGATAGGTAAACTTACCGTGAATGAGGTGGTAATGACGTTTGTAGACTCCAGAGGAAATTATTCCGCAGCCAATAACAGCTTTACGGCTGTTATTCATTGAGGCCAAAATAGCGGCCGACATCCGTAAACCTTTTTCCTTCTTTCAGCATATCTAAGAGTTTCACCTTATCTGTTATGGTTAACATCTTCCTTTGCCACTTAAGCTCACTACCAGAAGCCTTAGAAGATGAAGGATACTTGGGAGGCATTGCAAAGGTTGAAATACTCGAGTAAAAAAATCACAAGCAAAACGTATTAATAAGCACAATGTGAACGGCGCACACGTGAGTTAGACGGAACGAGTAAGGCGAGACAATGGAAGATGGTGGAAGAACCAAACTTCAATGAATAAGCCAATCAGACCCCATGATACAGAACATACAGAAAAAAAATTCTGTGATTCGTCGTCTCTCACTCTTTCAGCCAATAGCATTCCATGAACTATCTCACGTAGGTGCGAGCCTTGGCGTTTTCCGAAACATTGATACCAGTATCGTATTTTACATGGTGCAATACTGTTAGTATTTATGTTTTTTTTACTATTTTTTACTGTTTTATTATTCTTAGGCTAAGAAATGCGTTTTTTTATCAATAAAAATCATGAAACTAAGAAATACGTTTTTTTATCAATAAAATCATGAAACTACTGGAAATTTTAATATATGCTAGCTCACGTAGGTGCGACCCCAATACAGTGTTTCCCCGGTTATTCGCGTTTCTTGGTTCGCGTTCTCACTGTATCGCGGGTTTTTTTTTTAGAAATTATTATTTTATTTTATGGGTATATGCAAAATTATTAAATAAAAAAAAAATTCTCAGGATTTTCTTTTATTGAAAAAAATATATTTCATTATCTAATTGATAAAAAAAAATTATTTCCCAGCTTACGAATAATAAAACAGTAAAAGATAGTAAATAATATAAATTTAGATAGATAGATAGATAGATAGATAGATACGTTTAATGACCACCTCTTTTGAAAGGTATAATCTTTACAAAAGAAATATTTGGTCCAAATTACAATGAATAAATACAATAGACTTTGTACAATCATCAAATAAGTAAATGAATTTTAAATTAATATACGTTGTACTAATAACTGAATGATATACGTACGTACAGTATAACTCACAGTATTGCATCATGCGAAATAGTGTTCGATAGCATACAATGTATTGGGGTCGCAGCTACGTGAGCTAGCATATATATTTATATTTCCAGTAGTTTCATGATTTTATTGATAAAAAAAAACGGATTTCTTAGCCTAAGAATAATAAAACAGTAAAAAATAGTAAACAGTATTGCACCACGTAAAATATGATACCGATATCAGTGTTTCGGAAAATGCAAAGGCTCTCACCTACGTGACCTAGTGAATATTAAAATTTTCATTATTTTATTGATAAAACAAGTATTTCCTAGCCTAAGAATAATAAAAGAGTAAAAAATAGTAAAAAACAAAAATTTAGATATACGTACGTACAGTATAACTCACAGTATTGCATCATGCGAAATAGTGTCCGATAGCTACGTGAGCTAGCATATATATTTATATTTCCAATTTATTGTTGCCAATGATAATAATAATAATACTAATAATAATAATAATAATGCGATCTAAGCAGAATTATTGGAATAGACATCACGAAAGTAATGCAGAGGTATATTAAAACCCAGCAGAGAGCTGGATATTCATTACACATCTTTTATAATCCCTTCACATCAGACAGGTCATTACACTCTCCATCTCTGTTTCTCTTTACAACCTGATAAAGTCTGTTTTATTTTATCATTTTTTGGCCCATCCTATTGTCACAATAATCTCTCATTTTATTTTTTTTTTTTTTTGGGCCAAAATAAATCCACGATACAGTGAAAACACGAACCAAGAAACGCCATACAGCGGGGGATCACTGTGTATATATATATATATATATATATATATATATATATATATATATATATATATATATATATATATATATATATATATATATATATATATATATATATATATATATATATATATATATATATATATATATATATATATATATATATATATATATATATATATATATATATATATATATATATATATATATATATATATATATATATATATATATATATATATATACACACAGAAGCATGCATATATATATATATATATATATATATATATATATATATATATATATATATATATATATATATATATATATATATATATATATATACAGTGTTGCCTCACTTATCGCGGTAGTTCGGTTCCGGGACCCGGCGCGAACCAGGAAATCCGCAAAGTAGGATCAGCCTATATGTACATAGATATTTTAATATATTTTTACGCTTACACTGTATAAACTGTCCCTGTACTGTTAACATACCACCCTTTACTTCATAGTCAACAGCATGCAAGCGTAAATTTATATGAAAGTGATAGGAAAACTTACCGTGAATGTGATGATGACGTGACAGACATACTCATTTACAATTATTTTTTCGTTTACATACTGTATAAACCTTCCCTGCACTGTTAAAAAAACACCCTTAACATTATAGATAACAGCAAGCAACGTAAAGTTTTATGAAAGTGATAGGAAAACTTACCGTGAATGTGATGATGACGTGACATACATACATATCACTAAGTATAAAATGGAACCGATCAGGAGACGGGAAGATACGAGCTTTGGGCTCTTTCCCGTAAACACAATTAGGTAATCACAATTATTTTTTCGTTTACATACTGTATAAACCCTCCCTGCACTGTTAAAAAAACACCCATTACATTATAAATAACAGCAAGCAACGTAAATTTTTATGAAAGTGATAGATAAAATTACGGTGAATGAGGTGATGATGACGTGACATACATAAGAACATAAGAACATAAGAATAGAGGACACTGCAACATGCCTACTGGCACACACGAGGCAGCTCCACTTTTGAATTGTATTTTCAGCATGTCTAACCTATTCTATTCTACTCTACTTATTTATTCTGTTTTTCTTTTTA
>JAXCGZ010000694.1:0-2500 GCA_037179515.1 Halocaridina rubra
TGTGTGTGTGTGTGTGTGTGTGATTACCTAATTGATTACCTAATTGTGTTTACGGGAAAGAGCCCAAAGCTCGTATCTTCCCGTCTCCTGATCGGTTCCATTTTTAGACTTAGTGATACTTATCATACCTGTCCTTAAAACTATGGATTGAGGTAGCATTAACTACCTCCTCGCTTAGCGAATTCCAATTATCAACTACTCTTACACTGAAAAAGTATTTCCTTACATCCTGCAAACAAGTTTTCTTCCGAAGCTTCAAACTATGACCTCTAGTTCTAGAGCCAGCCATATCGAAATATCGATCCCTATCCACTCTATCATAACCATGAAGGAATTTAAAGACTGTCACCATATCCCCCCTTACTCTTCTAGCTTCGAGTGATGGCAAGTCTAATTCCCTCAGCCTCTCATCATAACCGAGATTGCGTATTTCTGGCACCAGTTTCGTGGCATGTCTTTGAACTTTTTCAAGCTTAGCTATGTGCTTTTTCAAGTGCGGTGTGTGTGTGTGTGTGTGATTACCTAATTGATTACCTAATTGTGTTTACGGGAAAGAGCCCAAAGCTCGTATCTTCCCGTCTCCTGATCGGTTCCATTTTTAGACTTAGTGATACTTATCATACCTGTCCTTAAAACTATGGATTGAGGTAGCATTAACTACCTCCTCGCTTAGCGAATTCCAATTATCAACTACTCTTACACTGAAAAAGTATTTCCTTACATCCTGCAAACAAGTTTTCTTCCGAAGCTTCAAACTATGACCTCTAGTTCTAGAGCCAGCCATATCGAAATATCGATCCCTATCCACTCTATCATAACCATGAAGGAATTTAAAGACTGTCACCATATCCCCCCTTACTCTTCTAGCTTCGAGTGATGGCAAGTCTAATTCCCTCAGCCTCTCATCATAACCGAGATTGCGTATTTCTGGCACCAGTTTCGTGGCATGTCTTTGAACTTTTTCAAGCTTAGCTATGTGCTTTTTCAAGTGCGGATTCCAAAAGGGGGCTGCATATTCGAGTTTTGGCCTCACATAGGTTACATAAATATTTCTGAACATTTCCTTGTCCATGTGCCTGAAGGCTACCCTTACATTTGATAAGAATGCATATGCTGCCCTTACTACGCCATTTATATGTATTTCTGGAGACAAATCTGCCAATATGTTTACTCCTAGATCTCTCTCATTTTCTGTCTCCTGAAGTTGTACTCCAGCCACCGAGTAGTCAAGCTTGGGCCTTCTTGCACTTGTACCCATTCTCATTACCTTACATTTTGAGGTATTGAATTTCATTAGCCACTTTTCTGACCACTCATGCAGATTATTTAGATCCTCCTGAAGTTCTCTACCATTGTTCTCGTTTTTTACTTTCTTCACAATCTTTGCATCATCTGCAAACATATTCATGAATGAATTTACAGACTCTGGTAGGTCATTTACATATACAAGGAACAAAAGTGGCCCTAAAACTGAACCCTGTGGAACTCCACTACTAACTCTTCTCCATTCAGACACTGAGTGTCTTACTCTAACCCTCTGTTCCCTTCCTTCTAAGTAAGTTCTTATCCATTCCAAGATATTTCCACCTATTCTAGCCATTGATTGCAGCTTCCTAATAAGTCTCCCATGTGGAACAGTGTCAAACGCTTTCTGGAAGTCTAGGAATATGCAATCTGCCCAGCCCTCTCTTTCCTGTAAGATTTGGCTTACCTCATCATAAAATTCTAATAAGTTTGTTACTGTTGATCTTCCTTCTCTGAAGCCATGTTGCCTCACTGACAAAAAGTTGAAGGATTCCAAGTGAAGAGAGATATGTTTCCTTAGTAGTTTCTCCATAAGTTTGCAAACTATGCTGGTCAAGGAAACTGGTCTATAGTTCAGAGCCGTATCCCTCCTTCCCTTTTTGAAGATAGGTATCACATTTGCTTGTTTCCAGCATCTTGGAATCTCCCCCGACTCCAATGACTCCTTAAATATGATACTTAGTGCCACTGATATTGTGTTTGCGCATTTTTTAAGCACATGAGGGGATATGTGTGTGTGTGTGTGTGTGTGTGTGTGTGTGTGTGTGTGTGTGTGTGTGTGTGTGTGTGTGTGTGGCCTATACGTAATCTCGTTAAGACAATGATCTGACAAATGACTTCTTGGTACATCTATCTAAATGTGAAAATTTGCCATTTTGTATCCAACCATTCCCCCAGCCCAGACAAAGAAAAATCGTTATATGAAACAACTAAAAGAGCCAGGGGGAAAGATAACTTGTCCGACAGTCCTTCCTTTCCTGAATTTCTTTCTTGCCGAAAAATAGCTGCTAGAAGAGGTGATGAAATCATGAGAGGTATGCGGTAACGTGAATACCATGATTTTTATAAATATACGGAGCAATATTATCAATCTCCCAGGTTCTGTGAATACGCAGTTTACATATCCTATTGAAGATGGTAAGGTGTACACACTTGTACAGAAAGGAGAAGCAAAAAGGTATAATCATTACCTATC
>JAXCGZ010000694.1:10000-20000 GCA_037179515.1 Halocaridina rubra
GGTTTTGTGACAACTAGAGTGAAAGGTGGAATCCACCTTTCAATTCTCTAAGGTACTTGCTTCTGCTGGTTAAACGTCTGCTCTAGGAGTGGACTAGTTACTAATAGGATAAGTAGGACCTTCTCCTCCACCTTTGTTCTCCCAAACCACTAATTACGAAACCATTTAACTTTAACATATAAAAAAAACATTTAACTTGAACCACTAAACCATTTAATTTTACCAACATCAATTAATAAAACCACTTAACCTCACCAAAAATAGAAGGTAAGTTTCAATTCGCGCTCCCAAACCATTAAATTTTAAATATAAAACCATTTAACTTCATCAATCTTTACCGAAATAACAACTAATAAAACCATTCAACTTGACGAATTTTTCAGATCACTATGTACTTCGGTTATCGCATTGAAATCTCCTCAGCGAAAAATATATTTTTCTAAAATATTTTTGCCTACGACCATGAACTGATCTAAGTCTGCTGCTATAAGTTCTCAGGTGGGGAAAATTGAATGCAGAATGGATAGCAAAAGGCAACTAAGGCCTAAGGTTGACGAGGAAGAAGACTCCAGCCAAGGATGGACCACCGTACAAAGGAAAAAGAAGAACGACCGAAACTCTCCAAAGACTCAAACTCAAGCCTCAAGCCAAACCACAGGAATACTCGAGCATCACAGAGATTCAACAAATTCAAAATAATGAGCGAAGACCGTACCACCAACTATCAGGCTGTGAAGCTAAAACAACAAACAAAACCAGGCATCAATATGACAGCTCGGCCCAACTTACAGGGACAATGGATACTCACCCCGAAAGACCTAGAAGCCTACCAATACCTGCAGACATCTCGCCACATGTTCATGCAGGAATTAATCCCAGGAGAAAAATCCTGCAAGGCAGTCATAGCCAATTACCCACTAGTGATGGATATGGTTCCACTGTTAGCGCTTCCGTACATCACGGAAGCTATCCGGCAAACAAGCAAGACTTGGCAACCGACTCAGTCTATAGTAGCCACCTTCAAGGGCCAAGTTCCAGCAAGGGTGAATTTAGGCATCTGGGGATCCTTCCCCACCAAACCCTTCATCAAGGAACCACTGAGCTGCTTCATTTGCCAGAGGTTCGGACATCACAAAGCCCAATGCACCCTTCCAGAAGTCTGTGCTGCTTGCAGCGGAAGACACAGCAAGGAAAAGTGTGTCCAAGCTCACAAGGAGGGCAAAGCAACCACAGCAAGATGCCCAAACTGCAAGGGGAACCATCATGCATGGAACCCCAAATGCCCAATGAGACTAAGCCGCATATCAACTACAACTCAGCCCAAAACCATCTCTCAACCTTCCAGGAATCCTCAACCAACCAAAAAACCACCCAGAACCACTATGATAAACCTAGTTCCCAGGCAAGTCGTAGCACCTGTTGTGGAAAACAAGCCCAAGCCTCAGAGAACCCCTCGTCCTCCAAGGAGAAGACTAAATCTAGACAAATTATTGACAAAACAACTTACCCAGGAAACTCCAAAGGCTCCACAAACCCCCAAACCTTCTCACCAAGTTTCTCAGACAACACCTCCAGCGGAGTCAAACACCATCACAATAAAGGAGGACAAACTACGAACACTGCCTCAAGGATTCGCCAACCAGCTAGCAGAAATGTTAAATGTTCAGCTGGACAAAGCTCTTTGAGCCGAGCACTGGACAAACTTATGTACAGTGCAAGAACCCACACCCCCAAACCGGTAGCCAGGACCTCAGTTTATCCTGCCCTGGCCTGCCCAGCACCTCAAGAGCCAGCTGCTCGGACCGAGAATGGGCCAACAGCCCGAATAGAGGCCACCCCATCTCCTCAATCTGCACCAAGAAGAACAACCAACGAAATCCTACCCAAGGGTCATGTGGCCACCAGCCAACCCCCCCTGATGTACAGCATCACCCAGCTCCCGGTCCTTCTGTCCCGACATCCCCGCCTTGCAAAGAGGGAGCAGGAACGGGAACAGACCAGCTCGGAGCTCTACAGCAAAGGTTTGACTCCATAAGGATTCTGCAATGGAATGTTTGTGGGGTTAGACCCAAGTATGCCTCCCTGCAATCAGCAGCCAAGAAAAGTGACTTTGACGTCATCCTTCTATAAGAAACGCTGTTCAAAGAACAAAAAGAATTCAACTTCTCAGGATACAAAACCTTTACAATACCAGCAGACAACCATACTAATAGAGGACTAATAACTCTAGTTAAAAGTTGCATCCCAGCCACCAACATCAACCCTCCAAGCTGCGGGGACAATGTGGAGATCCAGGCTGTCAAAATACAACTCCTAATCAAAACTTAATGATATATAACATCTACAAGCATATAGACGGCCTCTTAGAGGGTGGAGAGCTCCTTGCAACCGCTGCTGAAGAGCCATCCTTCATAGGTGGCGATTTCAATGCCCATCATAGATTTCTAAACTCAAGAAGGCCAAACAATGATGACGGCGAATATATTGCTTATCTTCTGAATGAATTCCCCAATATCCATCTTATAAACACTGGGGTTCCTCACTCCCCACACCAACTGGAGCATACATCCTCACCTCATGAGTGATCACTATACCACTCAGACAAGCATCCAACTGCCTAAACTTCCACCAATTCCACCTCCTCCTCCCAAATGGAATCAAAACTTGGCAAATTGAAAAGAATTTCAGCAATCCTTAACACAGTGGCATTCAAACCACACTGCACCTGAAGACGTCAACATTTTAGCACAAGATCTCATCTCCACCTTCCACAAAGCAGCCGACGATTCTATACCTAAACACAAACCACCAAAAAGGGAATATCAAGATTCATGGTACTACTGCCAAGAAGTGAAAGATGCCAAGCAAAGATTAAATAGGGTCAGGATGTTATATAGGAAAAGACCCACAGATGCTAATAGAGCAGTGCTTCAGGAGGTGGTCACAAACACCCACAAGACTGTCTAAAAAATCATGACCGACAACTGGCTTGAATGGTGTGCCAAGCTAAACCAGCACACCAACCTCACCGAGCTATGGCAAATGCTCAGGAGGGTGTCCGGAAAAAAATCAACCAAAGTACCCACGCATCCAAAACCTATGGAGGAAGCTGAAAGACTTGCACACACCTTTTCCAACCGTTCAGCAACCCAACAACTTCCACCAAGCACAATAAGTATCCAAAATGACTTAAGGCAATAAAGATGGGATACCATAAATCATGCTTGCAATCAAAGAGATGACACAGACACACCATTCACCACTCAAGAACTCAGAAACATCTAACATAGAGGGAAAGACACAGCCCCTGGTGCAGATGGCATCACCTACACAATTATCAACAACATGGGCACTGCAGGTGAAACCGCCTACCTCCATCTGACAAACAGCACTTACATAGTAAGGGTTTGGCCAAAAAACTGGAGTCAACCGGATATTCATCCTATCCCAAAACCCAAAGACCCAGCGAATCCACAACCAATATCACTACTAAGCTGCTTAGAAAATACAGCTGAAAAAATGGTGCTCAAGAGATTACAATTCAAAATAGGCCCCTTACACCCTCAATTGTATGCCTACAGAGATAATGTAGGCACCACACAGTGCATTATGGATGTCCTCAGCTGCATAAACAACAAGGCTGCAGTCGTGGTCTTCTTAGATCTTGAGAGGGCTTTCGAACTGGCTAATCCAGCAGCCTTCCTGAGCTCCTAGCAAAAAAGGGAGTTAAGGGACATCTACTAAGTTGGGTCTCAAACCATGTCAGAAACAGAGAGGCTAGAGTAAAACTCCAAAGATATATCAACATATAAGAAATTAGAAAATGGTACCCCACAAGGAGGCATCCTCAGTCCACTACTTTTCAATGTGCTGATGGAGAACTTCTTTCAACTAAAACTACCCCAAGGAGTAGACATCTTCATCTATGCCGACGATGTAGTCTTCATCAGCAGAGGAGGCAAACGATTAGCCAGTGCTCAAAAAGCAGTAGACCTGTTCCATCAGAAAGCAAGGTGCTGGGACTCAAGATCAACGGTAATAAAACAAAGGCTATGACCGTAAAAACTCCATTACCACTAGCCTCGCTCACACTAGCCAATGGAAACATAGAGTGGGTGGATACATTCATGTATATAGGAGTTTACATAGACAGGCAACTCACCTTCAAACTTCAAATCACATATCTCAGAGAAAGAACACACTGCAGACTAACCCCTATGAGATATATGACATCTCTCCAAGGAGCAGGTATTCAGGTCCAGAAGAAATTTTACACAGCCACTATTAGATCCCTGATTACCTACAGTGCCCCAACCCTAGCCAACCTCAGTGCACAACAAATTTCCACTACAGAAGTAATCCAGTACAACGTCATGCGTTACATGCTGGGGGTTCCTATGTGGACCAGGATATGCAACCTACAAATGGAAACAAATCTAGCTCCTCTACATAGCTGGATAAACATCTCCAACACCAACTCCATAACAAAGACTCTGCTATCTGAAAGGCGATCCCACAAACAGAAAAGACTGAAAGAGGCTCTCAACAAACATCCAGACCTCTCCATCCCAAACAGCTATGCTGGCCAGCTTCTGAAAAATATAAATAAATGCAATATGGCAACTGAATTGGCAAAATTCAACATAGACAAGCTTTGCACCAACTACAAACCGTTAGTCCCAGGGAGAGCACACCCAGCAAAATTCAACACCACCAATCTTCCAGATAGTATGAAAGCCTGTATGAAGATACAACTGCATGAAGCAGCTCTAGCTGCTATCACAAAAACTAACCAAACAGAAGGCATCTCCTACTACACAGATGGAACTGTCAACACAAGTATCCCTGCAACTGAAGCAGCAGTCTACTCGGAACATTTTACAGCTTCTTGGAGACTTTCAGACTCCTGCTCCACTCTGGAAACTGAGTTATTTGCCATCAAAATGGCTCTGCAAAATTCAATGGAAAAAGGACAAGGACCTATAACCATACACACTGACTCACTCTCCT
Source organism: Halocaridina rubra (assembly GCA_037179515.1). Taxonomy (NCBI): domain Eukaryota; kingdom Metazoa; phylum Arthropoda; class Malacostraca; order Decapoda; family Atyidae; genus Halocaridina; species Halocaridina rubra. The sequence continues at coordinate 15,011 of JAXCGZ010000694.1, forward strand.
TTGTCCAAGTACTACATCAGCAAAAGTTCAAAGAAACCATCAAGTTAATCAGTTCGGTCCAGACACTGCTAGTGCAACATCAAGAACAAGGAAGACCAGTAACCATCAACTGGATACCCAGCCATATCAACATCCCGGAAATAACAAGACAGATCAACTTGCCAAGGATGCTGTCTTATGCCACAGCATACAGCACTCTATACAACCCAGTCTACAGCAATACAAATAAAAAACCAAGCAGGCACTACAGAGAACAAAGCAGGAAAAACACAGCTACTGGGTTAACAAAAGCTCCTACTCTGCCACATGGTACAAGGAAGCAGCAAAACTTGAGCCCTCACCTGTATCCAAGTACACCCCCAAGGAGTCTGCCTGTCACAATAGCTAGGCTTAGGCTAGGATACAAATGCTGCTGGGAAATTATTGAGGACCCCAGAAAAGAATATGCACACTGTGGCAAGACAACGGATAAGGCCTTCTCCACTATCTATTAGAATGTTCAAAGACAAACAACTTAAGGAACGGATTAAACATGGAACCACAACACCCCAATGCGACAGATCATGCAGCCAAAATTGTAAAGAAACTACTAGACAACCCAGACACCACATCTTACCACATTGAAAACCTTCGAACCACCAAGGTGATAAAACAACCCAAGAGTTGTAACCTCTAACCTACGGGCCATCCTTTGGACAAAGGCCCATACCAACAAAAGGTTGGCTTTAATTACAAATAACAAACAACATGTATCTCTTCCCATTGAACTTTGAGAAGGTGACCAGTTTAGGTCACGAAATTAATAAGTACTTTTTATATATATATTTTCGTTGTTTTATTTAATGGGCTTTTCCTACCATATATATATATATATATATATATATATATATATATATATATATATATATATATATATATATATATATATATATATATATATATATATATATATATATATATATATATATATATATATATATATATATATATATATATATATATATATATATATATATATATATATATATATATATATATGTACGTACGTACATACATACATACATACATACATACATACACACACACACACACACACACACACACACACTCAATCCATAGTTTTAAGGACAGGTACGATAAGTATCACTAAGTCTAAAATGGAACCGATCAGGAGACGGGAAGATACGAGCTTTGGGCTCTTTCCCGTAAACACAATTAGGTAATCACACACACACACACACACACACACACACACACACACACACACACACACACACACACACACACACACACACACATACACATATATATATATATATATATATATATATATATATATATATATATATATATATATATATATATATATATTATGAGTGATACCGGGATAGGCAGAGACTGCACTCATCAATATAGGCCCGGGCACGAGAAAATAGGAAGAAGAACGAAAAGAAAAAGGTTAAGGACAAGGCAGAGATGAAGTAATGTCACACAAAGGAATACGACAGACAGAAAAAAAACAGTCAAAGTACAGAGGACCAAGAGATATGGAGGACTAGGCTCTTAGATGACGATAGATTTGCTTTTTGAAGGATGAATAGTCATAAGAATTAGGAAAAACAGAAAGAGGAAGAGAGTTCCAGAACCTGGAGGTAGATGGGAAAAAGCACTCGCTGCACCGACCAATCTATGAGCTACAAATCTCCACACAGCAATTGTGAGATGAGGCCGCTTGGCGAGTGTTGCGCAGCCTTGGCAGTGGGGGAGGGATGCAACTCGCCAACTCATCAAAGCAGCAATGGAAGTAGTAGCGCTAGAAAAGAGAAAGGGAAGATACCTTACGGTGAAGAGAGAGAGAATCCAGATTAGAAGTAAGAGAAGGATCATTAATGAGCCTGACTGCCTTAGATTCAACCCTATCAAGGAGATACGTAAAGAAAGAAGCACCCCAGATGCGTAAGCAGTTTTCTAAGCAGGGACGGATAAGATCTTTATAAATTTTAAGTAATTGCAAAGAGGAAAAGCAATTACGAAAACGAAACAAAAGCCCAATTTTTTTGGATGAAGATTTAGAAATTTGGATTATATGATTCCTCCAAGACAAGTTAGAGGAATATAGATTCCTAATATGTTGATAGAGTTAAGAGGGTAAATTTCATTAGTTTCGAAGACAATAGGGTCATCAAAAGGAGAAGAAGATAAAGAGATAGCAAGAAACTGTGTCTTGGAGGCATTGATTTAGCTAAATTTTTAGTGCCCCACTCAGATACTCTCTGCAAATCAGAGTTAAGTGTGAAAGAAAGAATGATACGAGATTGATTATGAGCAACAGATGAAGGTTGTGAAGAAAAGGTAGAGGAAAAGTGAAGGGTAGAATCATCAGCAAAGGCATGAAGAAGAGAGAAAGATGGGGATTGTAAATGATCATTGATGAAGAGAAGGAAGAGAGTAGGTGAAAGAACAGAGCCCTGTGGAACACCACTGGTAACAGAGAAAGGGCTAGATGTCACGCCATCAACAACTACAGATATAAAACAGTCAGTAAGAAAATTGGAAATCAGAGAACAGAAAGAAGGGTAAAGTCATAGGTAGGGAGTTTGGCCACCAGAGCTATGTGCCAGACTCTGTCAAAAGCCTTACAGATATCAAGGGCAACGACAAAGGATTCCCCATAGTACCTCAGAGAAGATGGCCATACTTGGGTAAGATAGGACAGGAGATCATGAATAGATATGATATGACTCTCCGAGAACGTTATAAAACAGAAAAGAAACGTGTCAGATCTCTCATCAGTGTAAGTAAAAAAGACTTTTACACAAAACAATTTAATGACTCTAGACATGATACAGCAGCAACATGGAAAGTGATAAGAAGCATGATACCAAATGAAAAGAGTACCTCGGAAAGTTATGAAAATATTACGGAGTTGAAAGACAAAGCAGATAACTTTAATAACTATTTTGCTAACGTTGACAAAAATACATATGAAAAAACTCAAGAAAACATCAACTCAGTGAATATGAGTAATTGCTTAAATGACAATTCTTCCAATGAAAACACAAGAGAGTACTTCAAGCTAACTCCTATAGATTGTACTACCCTAATTCTTACCATAAAGAGCCTAAGAAACTCTGGCTCTTATGGTTCAGATGGTATACCATTTCAGTTCATCAAAGATGCTCTACCCATGATTGCTTCCTATATTCTAACTATTATGAATACTTCCATTGTTACTAAAAAGTTTCCTGACTCTTGGAAATTATCACATGTAATACCTCTGCATAAAAAGGGGGACAGAGAAGATGTGACAAACTATTGTCCCATTTCCCTGCTACCCATTTTCTCTAAAATATTAGAAAAAATTGTTGCATGCCAACATATGTCATATTTAGAATCAAATAGACTACTAACGATTAGCCAACATGGTTTCAGACCAAAACTCTCGATGGAAACTGCACTGCTTAAAGTTACGAATAGTATATATAATAATATAGATATGAAAAAAATATCTATTCTAATTTTGTTAGACTTATCAAAAGACTTCGACAGTGTAAACCATGAAATTCTTTTAAGTAAATGTATTAACTTAAATATTGATCCAAGCTGGTTTAGCGAGTATCTATCTAATCGTAAACAGTCCATACGTCTTAACAACATTATCTCTGTGCCAAAGGATGTATCATTTGGTGTTCCACAGGGATCAGTACTTGGTCCTATCCTCTTCTCCATTTACGTAAATGATCTATCTTCTTTCATTTCTGACTGTCTAGTCGTACAATATGCAGATGACACTCAACTACTCCTTAGTGGTGATATTAATAACCTCCCAGAACTAACTTTAAGAGCAGAAAACACTCTGTCAAAAATTAAAACCTATTTTCAAGAAATTGGGCTGTTAATTAACGAAAGTAAAACACAGTGCATATTTATTGGTTCAAGGTTCCACATAGCACAAATTCCAGAAAACACAACAATTAATTTTTGCGATAATATTATCACACCTAGCAAAACAGTCAAAAACCTAGGAATTCACTTTGATAACCACATGTTGTTTGATTCCCACATAGATAAAGTATGCAAAAAGGTTACAGGAGCATTAATGTACTTATCACGTATAAAAGACAATTTTGAGACTACAACTCGAATAACTGTTGTTGAATCTCTAGCCCTAAGTCACATTAATTACTGCACAACTGTTTGGGGATCTACCACTAAGACTCAGATAAATAGAATACAGAAGCTTATTAATTTTGCAGCTCGAGTTGCCCTGGGAGGAATAAGAAAATATGACCACATCACACCAGCTCTCAATAAACTTGGGTGGCTGTGGGCAGAAAATAAGGTCGCTTATGCTATTTATGTTTTTGTATTCAAAATTTTGGACCATCATTATCCTAGCTGGCTATTTGATTTAAAAACAGTCAGGGATATAAGGGGAACCAACACAAGACAGAGCAGTGAACTCTTTATTCACAGAACAAACACAGAAGCAGGTTCAAAGATGATCACTATCAAAGGGCCAACACTCTGGAATAATATTCCAGAGCATCTTAAAAATGCATCCTCCTTCGGAGCTTTCAAAGGCAAACTATATAGTTTTCTTTTGGACAAATAGTTGCTGCTCATTAAGAACTAATTATTCTCATTGTAAGGAAACAAATATGGAAATGATGCCGATAATAACGATCCTGTAGCTAGTGGCATACTTACTACTTTATTATTAACATTATTGTTAACATTTTTAGTACAGCATTATTATTTTCTATGAAAGCTACATTTAATTTAACTATATGTCTAACCCTCTTATTTATTAGTTTAATAACATGTCTACTTATAAGTTACTATTAATGTTGAATAACCATTGTACAAAATGGAAATAAATGTTTTGATTTGATTTGATTTGATTTGCGAAGGCCGTATTGGTGATCGGTGATAAGTGAGTTAGATTCAAGGCATTTCCAGAAGTGAGAATTGAGCAAAGTTTCGAAAA